>JAQZBX010030219.1:0-26914 GCA_029593785.1 Cabassous unicinctus | reverse complement strand
GACTGCTTCTCCTCTGTTCTTTGCCTTGCCTTTTACATTCAATTCCCCACCCACCAGGGGGTGGGGCTCAACGCCCCTATTGACTGACATGGCCCAGTCAACGCCCTAATCATAATTCAATCATGCCCAGATTAACAGATCAGATTACAGCATGATCCAATTATATTTTTGGAATTCATAATTACATCAAATTCCCCAATGGTTACAGCATACATAGAAAAATAGCAGATCTTATGGGAATGAAAGGTGCAAAAATGAAATTAAAAATACACTGGAATCATATAATAGCAGATTTGAGGAGGCAGAGGAAAGGATTGGTGAGCTTGAAGAAATGGCCTCTGAAAGTGAACATACAAAAGAACAGATGAAGAAAAGATTGGAGAAACTTGAACAAGTCCTCAGGGAACCAAATGACAGCAAAGACATGCAAACATACATGCCATGGGTGTCCCCGAAGGAGAAGAGAAGGGAAAAGGGGCAGAAGGAATATTTAAATAATGGTAAAAAAATTTCCCAGCCCTTATTGAAGGACATAGCTATCCATGTCCAAGAAGCATGACGTACTCCCATCCAAAAAAAATATGAATAGACCAACTCCGAGACACATACTAATCAGAATATCAAATGCCAAAGACAGAGAGAATTCTGAGGGCAGCAAGAGAAAAGCTATGCATAACATATAAAAGACCCAATAAGATTAAGTGCTGATTTCTCACCAGAAACCATGGAGGCAAGAAGACAGTGGTATGATATATTTAAGATACTGCAAGAGAAAAGCTTCCAGCCAAGAATCTTACATCCAGCAAGATTGTCTTTCAAAAATGAGGGCGACTTTAGAATGTTCACAGATAAACAGAAACTGAGAGAGTTTGTAACCAAGAGACCTGCTTTGCAGGAAATACTAAAGGGTGTGCTACAGCCTGAAAAGAAAAGACAGGAGAGAGAGGCCTGGAAGAGAGTCTAGAAATGAAGATTATATCAATAAAAGTAACTAAAAGTGTCAAAAATGATGAAAATAAAATACGACAGATAAAACCCAAATATTCAGGAATAAACTTAACCAATGATGTAAAGCACTTGTATTCAGAAAACTACAACCCATTGTTAAAAGAAATCAAAAAAAGACCTAAATAATTGGAAGAACATTCCAATTCCATGGATTGGAAGACTAAATATCATTAAGATGTCAATTCTACTCAAATTGATATACAGATTTGATGCAATCCTGATAAAAATTCCACAGCATTTTTAAAAGTAAATAGAAAACATGATTATCAAATTTATTTGGAAGGATAAGGAGTCCTGAATAGGCAGAAACATCTTAGAAAGAAAAAGCAAAGTTGGAGGACTCTCATTTCTGGACTTTAAGTCATATTACCTAGCTACAGTGGTAAAAATAGCATGGTACTGGCAAAAAGACAGACACATAGACCAATGGAACTGAATTGAGGGTTCAGAAACAGACTCTCACATCTATGGTCAAGTGATTTTTAACTAGCCTGTCAAACCCACCCAGCTCGGGCAGAACAGTCCATTCAACAATGGTGCTGAGAAAACTGGATAGCCTTAGCAAAAAAAGGAAAGAGGACCCCTATCTCACACCTTATACAAAAATTAATTAATCAAAAACCTAAATATAAAAGCAAGAACCATAAAGCTTCTAGAAGAAAATGTAGGAAAATATCTTTAAGACCTGATGATAGGTGGTGAATTCTTAAAGGAGATAAGAGGAGGACTGAGATGGACTACTGATATTTAATGTATGTAGAAGTTTTAATTAGCTTTACTGTAAAAGTGTGGAAATGTACAGAGTCGATGGTAACACATTATAGTGAGTAACAGCTGGTTTATAAATGGATATGTGGCTGAATATGGTAGTCTAGGGATGTAAATGCCAATTGACAGAAAGCTAAAGAATAATCTAGGGACCGAATAGCAGTAAACCCAGAGGTGGATGAGAATTGTGGTCGATGGTACAGATGCGAGAGAGTCCTTTGTGAGCTAGAGCAGATGTACATCGCTACCGCTGGGTGGTGGGAATGTGGAGAAGCATGGGAAAATAAAATATGACAGATAAAACCCAACTGGAGTGACCTATGGACTGTGGTTAACAGTAATAATGTAATATTCTTGCTGTGTACTGTGTTGATAATGGGGGAATATGGAAACTGTGTGCCAAATGTACGCTATGGACCTGGTAATAATCAGATGATATTATCTCATAATCTGTAACAAATGTTCCACCACGGTGTGGTGTGTTGATAGAAGGAGGTTGTTCGGGAATTCTGCACATGTGCATGATTGTTTTGTTAAGTTTACAACTCCTGTCATAAAAATATATTTAAAAAATAATAATAGGGTGGGTTGGGGAAAAAATACACTAAATGTAAGATAAGGACTATAACTAGCAGTAAGATTTTGACAATATTCTTTCATAATTTGTAACAAATGTCTCACAACAATGCAAGGTGTTGGTGGAGGGTTGATGTATGGGACCCCTGTATGATGTTATGAATGTTTGCTTTGTAAGTTCACAACTTTACTATACACTTATTGTTTATGTATGTTCATGTATAAATGATATAAAAATAAAAATAATAATAATAATTGGGTGGATTGGGGGAAAATACTTTGGTTAGTAGTAATATTTTGAGGATGCTCTTTAATCATTAGTTAAAAATGTTTAACAGCAATGCAAGTTATTGGTGGTAGGGTGAGGTATAAGAGCCCTGTATGATGTTATGTAAGTTTGTTTTGTAAGTTCACAACTATTGCTATACACTTATTGTTTATGTATGTTCATGTATGAGTGATATACTTCAATAAATGTTTAAAAAATCTATAATGATTAGACTCAGAGAGATGAGAGCAGATTTTGCATCCATTAGCAGAACAAGTTACAGCAGATAAGAAATATTCAAAGAATAAGAAAGTGTTCTTTGGAAATTAGATATATAATAGCTGAAATTTAAAAATTTTAAGGACAGATTTGAAGATAACATTGGGAAACTCTCCCAGAAAGTAAAACAAATGAAAAATAGGTGAGAAGAGACAAAGAAATTAGTGGATCAATCTAGGACTAACAGCCATTCCAGACAGAGAGAACAGAGAAAATGGCTGAAAGAAAATTATCTGATAAATAATAACAATATAAAAAACAGTTCCAAGACTGAAGGACCTAAGTTACCAGATTGAAAAAATTTCAACAGCAATACTGGAACTCAGTAACTTCCAAATTCTGACAGAAATTATTTCCAATCTAGAAGTCTATACCTAACTAAAATATCAAGTATGAGGGTAGACTATATATAATTTTAGACATTCAACATCTAACAAATAAATGAGCAAATGAAGAAAGAGAGAGAGTAAAGGGAAGGAGGGAGGGAAAGAGGGAGGCAGGGAGGGAGGCAGGGAGGGAAGGAGGAGACAGACATGGAATTTAGGACACAAGAATTCCAGCATAGGAAAGAGGTAAAGGAAATATCCAGGCTGATAAGAAAGACCATTCCAGGACCACAGCTAGCCTGCAGTCCAAACTGGGACAAGAAAAAGGAGGGCTACAGGATGGAGGTTGTATTAGTCAGGTTTCTTTAAGCAAGCAGAACCGATAAGAGATATATCTACATAGATAATGCAAATATTATGAGATTTATTATAGAAATTGTCTCACACGGCTATGGTGATGGGCAAGTCTGAATTCTGTAGCGCAGGTCATGAGCTGGGAACTCCAATGGTTTTCAATGAATTCCCCAGGAGAAGCTGGCTGACTAAAATAGAGAAGGAAATTCTTCCTTCTGACTACAGAAATCATCAATTCTCTTTCTAAGGCCTCCACTGATTGCCTGAGACTTCTCTCATTGTTGAAACAATCTCCTCAGTTGATGGTATATATAATCAGCCATAGATGCAATCAACATACTGATGATTTAAATCCATGAACTATCTAAGTGTTTTTTTAAATCTACTTAATCTGTTCATTTTTTGAAAGACTTTGGTAAAATATTCCAATATGAATCTTCTCATTTTTCTAAAGTTTTTGCAATATTGTCTTGAAATCATCTTTTGTTCTCTAATTTTGTTTGTGAAATATTTCATCCTACAAAATGTTTTAAATTATTCTCTAATGTTTCTTCTTTCCATCCACACTAAGAAAGGCCTTTCCACTCAATATAATAAAGTTATTTTCCTATGCTTCCTTTTAGTATATATCTTTAACCCAGGCAAGTGGGATAAAGATTTGAATGGACACCAAAGATAATAAGGTGTGGCAATAGTAGAACTCACTTCATTAGTTTCCTGTCTCTCCAGGATCACTGACTTTTATTGCCTGATGTCCAGTCTTGAAAACTATCCCAAATATGTTTTTAACACATTTGATAATAAATGGAAACATTCTAAATATATTGCATATAATTTCATTTTATACAAATAAAAATTGTGCGTGCACAAATGCATGCATACTAAAATATATGTTCATATATTTATAAATGTATATAAAACGAACTTGAATGATAGCCACAAAATTATTAACATTGGTTACCCTCAAATGTGAAAGAATAAAGTTGAAACAAAGATCATTTTTTATTTTACTGTGTACACTCCTTCAGTGTTTTACTTTGTTATAATGATCATATGTTATCCTTGTAAATCATTGTAAAAATAATAAAAATGTAGATAAGAACATTTTGAATCATTCCTTTTAGTTTCCATTCCTCGATATAGGGAACTGTATTGAAGAAAGGGTGTTTGTGATTAACAAGCTCACATAGTTCAAATAGCATTATTTCCCATTTTCAGGAAAGCTAATCATTTAATTAAATAACATGAGAAGTCATTTAATTAAATAATATGAGAAGAAGGATACTTTAAATCAATAGAGGGAAGCGGATATGGCTTGGGTGATTGGGCTTCCGCCAACCACATGGGAGGTCCCAGGTTCCGTTCCTGGTGCCTCCTGGAGAAGGTGAGCTGGCACAGCGGGCAGGCATGGTGGGCAGACGCAGCAAGCTGAAGCAACAAGATGACACAACAAAAGAGACACAAAGAGGAAAGACAATGAGAGACACAGCAAACCAGGGAGCTGAGGTGGCTTGGGTGATTGGGCACCTCTCCTCCACACAGGAGATCCCGCGTTCAGTTCCTGGTGCCTCCTAAGGAGGGAACACTGAGAGCAGACAGCGACCGCAAACAACTGGGGCGGGGGGGAGGACAATAAATCTTTAAAAAATAAATAAATAAATAAATAGATATATATACCCTTGAATTCAGTTTGAGAATAAAAAACTATATCAACTATAATTTGAAATATCACTATGGCTATTACCACCCCAATAAAACTTTCTTGCTGGTAGAAAGACTGTTGTTTCTTTAGATAAAATTTGGATACTGTCAAACAATTCTACTACATCTGACAACCCACTTCTACCGTCTCTAAAAATCTGATTTCATGTTTTGAATACTGTACTTAAGTTAGACGCCAGGTTCTGCATAGTAAACTGATGGGGAACATTTTTGTGCCAATAAATGTTAATCTTGTTTCCAGAGCTTAGAGCCCAAAATGTAAATTCCACGATATATTTTGAATGCACTTTGAATAAAATAGTTCAACAAAAGAGGTTGGTCTAGATGTAAAGAAATGCTCCTTAATGAGTCTCCAAGTGAGGTGTCACTCCTGCAAGTATTTTGAACCTAGGATAGATCACCACATACTAGACAACATTTAGAATTTTTCTCTCCGTAGGCAGAGTATTGAACACAAATGCCCTCTGGAGGTCCCCTCAAGCTTTGGGCTGCATTTAAACCTAACATGTATGTTATACGACCATAAACATATGCACAAACACATATATACACTTGCACACATAGGCACACACATGTATATACACGCTTATCACTTACTTTTCATCTTCAAGCTACTATAGATTTTGAGTAGATGCTAACCTTTCAAATGTGCCAGAGTTTTAGTCATTAGGATTGTGTGGAGAAAAGAGAATTCAATAATTTGAGATACAATTGGCTAACGTATGTGAAAGCACCTAGAACAGTGCCTAGAACCTGGAAGAAGCCCAGGGTGATAGTCAAAATATTTTGACATCGGTTATGGCATGGTCATCCACCAGTAAGAACAGACACTTGCTACAAATCTTTGGTAACACTATACCAGAGCATACTGGCTGAATTATCAGCCCCAATAAAAGCTCAATAGATGTTTGGATTTTTTTCCTTATGTGCGCCTTTGTCCACATAGAGCTTATCAGATCTTAATTAATATTTATAGGACATTATTGTTAGAGTATATATGCTTTCCTAATTGAGTTATTTAATTGTATTTACATTTTGTTCATTGATTTCTTATTGATACTAGAGGACTTTAGAAAGCTATCTCCCAAGAATATGGAAATAAAAGAAATAAGATTGTCCTCTGAGCGTTAGATTATGAAATCAACATTTAATGGGACAAGTTATCACTCATAAGTCTAAAGAACTTCCTCAAATTAAGTATACTGAGAGTAACTCAAAGCAAAGTTTATTATCACATTAAAGATATGGAATATTTAAAGTAAGAGAGAGAGAGAGAATCTTCAGAAAATGGTCAGAAAAAGAAAGAAAAGAAGGGCAGACACTGATGTTGACCAGAGAGCCCTGGCCACCCCCTTGGAGTGTATTGGGCCCAAGCCAAAGCTGCCCCTAAGGTCAGGAGTCTCTGGAGCCATATAGCTAAGGGATTTCTTTTTCCTAAGAGTAACTAAAGTCCTTTCATTTTGGCCTACTTACTGGCTTGGTGAGGAACAGAGAGAGAACCATCTGCTCATGTGGACCTAATTATATGCTCATTATGCTTCCCATGTTCTTTCTCACTATAAATTAGTAAATTGACATTCTGGTGCCTAAATCTGCTCCATGTACATTGTAATCAGCACGAGTCAGCCACGCAGCGCCTGATGACCTCTGAGTACTGCTGAGAGTTTAAATCACATAGACCCGGGTTCAAATGCCAGTTTTGCCTTTCTCTAGGTGTGTGATTCTGAGCACGCTTCAACTTCCCCAAGTCTTGTTTTCCACCTTCATAAAGTATGTGTAATAATTCTTCTCATACAGGGTAGTTGGAGGATTCAATGTGTATTGATTCGAAGGATTTTGCTTTCCAAACACTCCCCCTTCCCTCCACCTCCCATTCCCTGGGAAACGCTAATCTGCTTTCTATCTCCAGGAATTTGCTATTTCTAGTCATCTCTTATAAGTGATATATAATATTTGTTCTATGTGCTTTGCCTATTTCACTGAATATAGTGTTTTCAAGGTTCTTCCATAGTGTAGCATGTCTCCCAACTTTATAAGTTTAAGTAACTTACAAAGAAATGCACAGTAAATGGCAAAATTAGAAGAGAAATAGAGGTCCTCAGATACTTCCCATGTGCTTTTTTTAAATACAATTTTATTGACACATATTAATAAAGCATAAATCCATCCAAAGTGTACAATCAATGGTATTCAGTGCTATCACATATTTGTGCATTCATCACTTCAATCATTCTTAGAGCATTTTCATTATTCCAATAATAATAATAGTAAACCAATAAAACACATCACCTCTCAGTCTCTTTATCCTTCCCATGCTGTACATAGCTGCTATTCTTCTTCCTTCTTTCTAGTATATTTGTATTTATATTTTGTAGAAAGAGCCTTTCATTTGCAATATCACCTATATTCGTGTTTTACATGGGGTTTTACTATCTTATACAGTCCCATGTTACAATCTTTAGCTTTCCTTCTAGTAATATACATGACCTTAGACTTTCCCTTTCAACCACTGTCATACCCATATAATAGCTCTGCTAGTTACAAACACCATGGTGTACTTTCACCATTTCTATTCATTTCCAAAGATTTACAAACAACCTTTTTACCAATTCAGCACAGATTAACCCTCAACTTTCCATTCTCTACCCTCCTTCTATTTTCTGGTGACCTATAGTCTAATTATTAACTCCATGCATTTACACAGTATATTTAGTTCATAGCAGTGCAATCATACAGTATTTGTCCTTTTGTATCTGGCTTGCTTCACTCAACAAAACATCCTCCAGGTTAATCCATGTTGTCATATGTTCACAACTTTATTTCTTCTTACTGCTGCATAATATTCCATCATGTGTATATTCCACAATTTCTTTATCCATTCATCAGTTGATGGACACCTGGGTCATTTCCAACTTTTGACTATCATGAATAATGCCTCTATGAACACTGGTGTATAGATGTCTGTTTGTCTCTCTGCTCTCAGTTCTTCTGGGTATATACCTAGTAGTGGTATTGTGGGGTCCCATAGCAAGTCTATATTCAACTACCTTAGGAACTGCCAAATGGTCCTCCACATTGGCTGTACCATTCTACATTCCCACTGTATTAGTCAGCCAAAGCTGATGTAAAGTACCAGAAATCTGTTGGCTTTTATAAATGGATGTTTATTTGGGGTAAAAACTTACAGTTACAAGGCCCTAAAGAGTCCAACTCAAGGTTGTTTTCTCACCAAAGTCTGTTGCCACGTGTTGAAGCAAGATGGCGGAAGATCTCTGTATGGTCTCTCCTTCCTTCTTCTTCTTAAGGCTCAGTGGGCCCAGCTTCTTCTGATCTCAGCTGTAGGGTGGCATAGGGCTTGTCTCTCTTCCCAGGGCTTTAGTTGTTTGAGTCTTCTCCTTTCTGTGTATCTCCTTCTGTGTCTTCTCCTGTGTGTCTCCTTGATTGAGTGTCCATTTATATAACCCAAGGGGGTGAGGACTCAACCCTCATTTTGTCAAATCAAAGGCCCTGAATTGATTTAATTAAGTAAACTGAAAACCTTTGAATTTAAATCTATCAAAGGGTATCAAACCCAGAGGAACAGACCAATTTACAAACATAATCTATATCTCTTTTTGGAATTCATAAATAATATCAAACTGCCATACCCACCAACATTAAATAAGCGTTCCTATCTCTCCACATCCTCTCCAACATTTACACTTTTCCTACTTTTTAATAGTGGCCATTCTAATGAGTGTGAAATGATATTTCATTGTAATTTTGATTTGCATTTCCCTAATCACTAGTGAGGTTGAACATTTTTTCATGTATTTCTTTGCCATTTGTATTTCTTCTTTGGACAATTGTCTTTCCAAGTCCTTTACCCATTTTTTAATTGGGTTGCTTGTCTTTTTATTGTTGAGTTGCATGATCTCTTTGTATAACATGGATATCAAACCCTTGTCAGATATGTGATTGCGAAATATTTTCTCCCATTGAGTCAGCTGCCTTTTCACCCTTTTAACAAAGTCCTTTGAGGTGCAAAAGTGTTTAAACTTGAGGAGGTTCCATTTTTTGGTTACTATTTGCAAGATATTTCATGAAAATAGTAACCAAAAAAGAGCTGGAGCAGCGATAGTAATATTGGAAAATATAGATTTCAAATGCAAAACTGTTATAAGGGATGAACGCAGTCATTATATATTAATAAAGGTGCAATTCAGCAAGAAGAAATAACTATGATAAATATTTATACACCTAACCTGAATGTCCCAAGATACATGGGGCACATATTGGCAAAGTTGAAGGGAGAAATAGATGTCTCTACAATAATAGCTGGAGACTTCAACACACCACATTCAGTATTGGCTAGAACATCTTGACAAAGGATAAATAGAGAGTTTGGATTATATGATAAATGAATTAGACCTAAAAGATATCTATAGCATTGCAGCACAAAACAGCAGGATATACATTCTTTTCAAGTGCTCGTAGATCCTTCTCCAAGACAGGCCATATGTTGAGTCACAAGACAAGTCTCAATAAATTTAAAAAGATTGAAATTATACAAAACACTTTATCTGATTATAAATGAATGAAGCTGGAAATCAGTAATGGATGGAAAAAAGAAAATTTCATAAATATATGGAAATAAAACACCATACTCTTAAATAATCAGTGGGTCAAAGAAGTAATTGCAAGAAAATTCAGTAAATATCTTGAGACAAATGAAAATGAGTACACAACATATCAAAACCTATGGGACACCACAAAGGCAGTGCTGAGAGGGAAATTTATAGCCCTTAATGCTTACATTTAAAAAGAAGAAAGAGTTAAAATTGAAGATCTAATTGCACATCTGGAGGAACTAGAAAAAGAACAGAAAACTAATCCCAAACCAAGCTGAAGGAAAGAAATAGTAAAGATCAGAGCAGAAATAAATGAAATCAGGAACAAAAAAAAAAAGAATAGAGAGAATCAATAAAACCAAAAGTTGGTTCTTTGAGAAGATCAACAAAATCAACAAACCCTTAGCTAGACTGACAAATAAAAAAAGAAAGAAAACACAAATAAATAAAATCAGAAATGAGAAGGGGGACATTACCACCAACCCCACAGAAATAAGAGAGATCATAAGAGAATACCATGAACAACTGTATGCCAAAAACTAGACAATATAGAGGAGATGGACAAATTCCTGGAAACTCATGAACTGACCCTAGAAGAAATAGAAGACCTCAACAAACAACAAACAAATCACAAGCAAAGAGATTGAAACAGTCATCAAAAACCTCCCAAAGATGAAAAGCCCGGGACCAGATGGCTTCACAGGTGAATTCTACCAATCATTCAAAGACGAGCTAATACCAATCTTGCTCAAGCTCTTCCAAAAAATTGAAGAGGAAAGAATGTGACCAAACTCATTCTATGAAGCAAAATTATCCTAATACCAAAAGCAGATAAAGATATTACAAAATAAAGAAAATTACAGACCAATATCTCTAATGAATATAGATGCAAAAATCCTCAACAAAATACTTGCAAACTGAATCCAAAAGCACTTTAAAAGAATTACACACCACTATCAAGCAGGTTTTATCCCAGGTATGCAAGGGTGGTTCAACACAAGAAAATCAATTAGTGTAATAAACCACATTGATAAATCAAAGAAGAAAAATCATAAGATCTTCTCAATTGATGCAGAAAAGGCATTTGACAAAATACAGCACTGTTTCTTGATAAAGAACACTCCAAAAGATAAGAATAGAAGGAAACTTTCAAATATGATAAAATGCAGATACGAAAAACTTACAACTAGCATTGTACTTAATGGTGAAAGACTGAAAGCTTTTCCACTGAGATCAGGAACCAGACAAGGATGCCCACTGTCACCATTATTATTCAATATTGTGCTAGAAATTCTAACTAGAGCAATTAGGCAAAGAAATAAAAAGTACCCAAATAGGAAAAGAAGAAGTAAAACTTTCACTATTCACTGAAGACATGATCCTATATCTAGAAAATCCTTTAAAATCTACAACAAAGCTACTAGAATTAATAGATAATTTCAGCAAAGTGGCATGATACAAGATTAATAGGCAAAAATCAATAATGTTTCTGTACACTACTGATGTGCAATCTGAGGAGAAAATTTTTTTAAATTCCATTTATAATAGTGAATAAAACAATCAAATATTTAGGAATAAACCTAACCAAAGACATAAAAACCTGTGTTCAGAAAACTATGAAACATTGCTAAAAGAAACCAAAGAAGACTTAAATAAATAGAAGGATATTCCAATATTCCATGTTCATGAATTGGAAGACTAAATATCATTAAGATGTCAGTTCTAATCAAACTGATTTACAGATTCAATGCAATCCCAAGAAAAATCCCAACAGACTTTTTTGCAGAAATCAAAAAGCCAATAATCAAATTTATTTGGAAGGGTAAGGGGCCCCAAATAGCCAAAAATGTCTTTAAAAAGAACAAAATTGGAGGACTCTCATTTTCTGGCTTTAAAGCATATTACTGGGAACGGATGTGGCTCAAGCAATTGGGCACCCACCTCCCACATGGGAGGTCCTGGGTTCGATTTCCAGTGCCTCCTAAAGAAGACTAGCAAGACAGCAATCTGACACAAATAGCTGGCACGGCGAGCTGACGCAACGAGATGATACAAAGAGATGACACATGAGGAGACACAATGAGAGACACAACAAGCAGGGAGCAGATGTTGCTCAAGCGACTGGGTGCCTCCTTCCCACATGGGAGGTCCTGGTTTCAGTTCCTGGTGCCTCCTAAAGAAGACAAGCAAGACAGTGAGCTGATGTAATGGGCTGTCACAGCAAGTGGATGCAACGAAGATGACACAACAAGCAGGGAGTGTATATGGCTCAAGTGAATGGGTGCCTCCCTTCCACAAGAGAGGTCCCGGGTTCAGTTCCCGGAGCCTTCTAAAAGAAGACAAGCAGACACAGAGAGCACACAATGAACAGACTCAGAAAGCAGACAGTGAGCACAAACAAGGAAGGGGAGAAATAAATTTTTAAAAAAATTTTTTTTAATTTATTAAAAAAATAATTTAAAATTTTTAAAAAACATATTACTTAGCTACAGTGGTAACAACAGCATGGTACTGGCATAAGGACAGACAGATTGACCAATGGAACCAAATTGAGAATTCAGAAACCAAATCTCACATCTACAGTCAAGTGATATTTGACAAGACTGTTAAGCCCACCCAACTGGGCCAGAAAAGTCCATTCTACAAATGGTGCTGGGAGAACTGGATAGCCATATCCAAAAGAAAGAAAGAAGAACCCTCTCTCACATATTATACAAAAATTAACTCAAAATGAAACAAGGACCTAAACAACCATAAAACTTCTAGAAGAAAATGTAAGAAAACATCTTCAAGATCTTGTGGTAGGCAGTAGTTTCTTAAACCTTACACCTGAAGCACGAACAACAAAAGAAGAAATAGATAAATGGGACCTCCTCAAAATTCAACACTTATGCATCTCAAAGGACTTTGTCAAAAGGGTGAAAAGGCAGCCAGCTCAATGGGAGAAGTTATTTGGTAATCACATAATCCGATAAGGATTTAATATCCATGATATATAAGGAGATCATTACAACTCAACAATAAAAGGACAAGCTATCCCATTTTAAAAATGGGCAAAAGACTTGAAGGACAATTGTCCAAAGAAGAAATACAAATGGCAAAGAAACACCTGAAAAAATATTCAACATCACTAGCGATTAGGGAAATACAAATCAAAACTACAATGAGATATCATTTCACACCTATTAAACTGGCTGCTGTTAAAAAGTCAGAAAACCATAAATATTGGAGAGGATGTGGAGAGATAGGAAAGCTTATTCACTATTGGTAGGAATGTAGAATGGAACAGCCACTGTGGAGGACTATTTGGCAGTTCCTAAGGAAGTTGAAAATAGACTTGCCATGGGACCCAGCAATATCATTGCTAGGTATATACCTGGAAGAACTGAGAGCAGTGACACAAAAAGAAATCTGCACACCAATGTTCATAGCAGTGTTATTCACAATAGCCAAAAGTTGGAAATAACCCAGGTGTCCATCAACAGGTGAATGGATAAACAAATTGTGGGGTATACACACAAAGGAATATTATGCAACTGTAAGAAGAAATGAAATCTTGAAACATATGACAACATGGATGAACCTGGAGGACATTATGTTGAGTGAAGCAAGCCAGACACAAAAGCACAAATACTGTATGATTGTGCTATTATGAACGAAATATATTATGTGAAATATAAATATATTATGTGAAATCTGAATATGGGTAAAATTACTTATACAAGACTGTTTTTCTTTGAAGCTGAACAAATGTAGGTTAATACTATAAAATGTTAATATCAGACCAGAAAAAAAAGACCATTATACTAAGTGAAGGAGACCAAACAGAGTACTATATATTGTATGATTCCATTTATATAAAATGTAAATATAAACCAATTTATAAAGATGAAATTAGATTAGTGGTTATGTAGGGCTGAGGAAGGAATGCTGAGGGATGTGGAGCCTTTCTTTTTGGAGTATAGAAATTGTTCTAAAATTTTTGAGATGATGAATGTACAACATTGTGATTATACTAAAAACCATTGATTGTACACTTTGGATAGATGATATGGTATGTGAATATATCTCAATAAAACTGCTTAAAAAACAAATAAATAATTGCACAAGAATAGCCAGAAATAGTAGCTATGTACAACAGAGGAAACATAGAGAGATTGAGAGGTGAGGAATTTTCTTGTTTGTTGGTTTTTTGTTAATTATTATTATTGAAATAGTGAAAATGTTCTAATAATGATTAAAGTGATGAATGCACAACTATGTGATTATACCAAACACCACTGATTATACAATTTGGATAATTTGTATGTTTTATTAATATGTA
Source organism: Cabassous unicinctus (assembly GCA_029593785.1). Lineage (NCBI taxonomy): Eukaryota > Metazoa > Chordata > Mammalia > Cingulata > Chlamyphoridae > Cabassous > Cabassous unicinctus. Next base: position 12,679 of record JAQZBX010030219.1, on the reverse strand, counting down.
TCAATAAAATTGATTTGTTTAAAAAATTACTATACAGAATTCAAGAACTTATAACATGTTATTGATTAATGTACTGGTAATCATTTAAAAGTAAAGATGCTGTCATGCAAAAATAAATAAATAAATGAATAAACAAAAATTAAACATGGGATACAGCAAAGGAAGGGCTGAGAGGGAAATTTATAGCCCTAAACACTTACATTAAAAATGAAGAAAGAGGTAAAATCAAAGACCTAAGTGCATACTGGAGGAGCTAGAAAAAGAACAGCAAACTAAACCCAAAGCAAGCAGAAGGACAGAAATAATAAAGATTGTAGCAGAAATAAATGAAATTGAGAATTAAAAAAAGAGAGCATTAACAAATCCAAAAGTTGGTTCTTTGAAAAGATCAGTAAAATTGACAAACCCTTAACTAGACTGACAAGAATAAAAGAAATAAGACACAGATAAATATAATCAGAAATAAGAAGGGAGACAATTACTACTGACCCCACAGAAATAAAAAGGATCATAAGAGGATACTATGAACAACTGTATGCCAACAAATTAGACAACTTAGATGAAATGGACAAATTCCTAGAAACACATGAACACCTGCATTGACTCTAGAAGAAACAGAAGATTTCAACAGAGCAATTATGACTAAAGAGATTGAATCAGTCATCAAAACACCACCAGCAAAGAAAAGCCCAGGACCTGATGGTTTCACAGGTAAATTCTACCGATCATTCCAAGAAGAATTAATATCAGTCCTGCTCAAACTCTTCCCAAAAAAATTGAAGGGGAGGGAACACTACCTAACTCTTTCTATGATGCCAATAACACCTTAATAACAAAGCCTGATAAAGATACAACAAGAAAAGAAAATTTCTCTTATGCATATAGATGCAAAAATCCTCAACAAATTACTTGCAAATTGAATCCACAGCACATTAAAAGAATTATACACCATGATCAAGTAGGTTTTATCCCAGGTATGCATTGGTGATTCAACACAAGAAAGTCAATTAATGTAATACACCACATGTTCTGCTAGATAAAATGATTTGCTAATGCTTTGCTATATATATATGTATATAGATTGATATGATGAATTAATTAACTCAAGCATAGGAAAGCAATACACAGACATATATTTATTTATTTTATTGAACTTCTGTTAATAATTGGGAGAATGTAAAATAGGCAAAGGATTGTCTACAAACAGGGGTCCAACTGCTGCATCATAATCCTTCACAATATACACACATATAGATACAGGCTCACCAAACCGGGGGACACACCTACATATCTGGCCCACCTCTGGCCAGAGTCCCAGATGGATGCAATGCATTTAGTTAGTGAACCTTTGTTAATAATTGAAAGAATACAAAATAAAGGAAGGATTGTTTATAAACAAGGGTCCAACCACTATATCCCAATCCCTCATGATATGCATACATACATTCACATGCTCACCAAACTGGGGGACACACCAACATGCCTGGCCCACCTCCAGCCAGTCGCAGAAGGATGCAATACAAATACCTATATGCATATCTAGTTTAATAAGTCTATACTGACACAGTGAAAAACCAGAATAACATAATCAATCAAAAGAGTAAATCAATATTGAACAGAGTCACACAATGACAGAAAAGTAGAGCAGTCTTACATACAAACTCACCAACATCTAACTCACGGCTGGGAAGTTCCAAATCAGCAGCCGATAGCAGAGTCTTGATTGAAAACAACACCTGTGCAGAGCACCCTCTCCCAGGGTGGGACTTCAACTGGCCTGACCAGGGACTGTCCCTTTTATTGAGCTCATAATCAATGAACTCGATACTATAGATGCCAACTTGCGAGTACTGCATCAATTCCTGAGGAAGTGGCCAGCCTCCTCAAGAAGGAACACAACACTCCGGAATGTACCTATCTGTTCTTACTTGTTACAAAACATTCCCCAATGTGCCCACTGTTCTAGTTTTCATCATTCCTCCTAAAATATGAAAAGTGCTGACTAGCAAGGCATTGGTTTGCTGATTAGCAGTTTCCCGCATGATGTTCCACTTTTAGGTTTGAACAATACTCACTACATTTTTTCCCAATATACCACATTAACAAATCAAAGGGGGGAAACACATGATCATCTCAATCGACACAGAAAAGTCATTTGACAAAATCCAGCATGCTTTCTTGATTAAAAAAGAAAAAAACAAACACTTAGAAAATAGGAATAGAAGGAAATTCCCTCAACAGGATAAAGGGCATATATGAAAAATCCACAAGTAGCATCATATTCAAGGGTGAAAAAATTAAAGCTTTCCCTCTAAGATCTGGAATGAGACAAGGATGCCTACTGTCACCACTGTTATTGAACATTGTACTAGAAGTTCTAGCCAGAGCAGTTAAGCAAGAAAAAGAAATAAAAGATATACAAATTAGAAAGGAAGAAGCAAAACTTTCACTATTTACAGATGACATGATCCTATGTAAAGAAAGCTCTGAAAAATCTACAACAAAATGAATAGAGCTGATAAATGAATTCAGCAAAGTGGCAGGGTACTCAACAAACATACCAGGAATGTTTCTATACACTAGTAATAAGCAATCTGAGGAGGATATCAAGAAAAAAATCTATTTACAATAGCAACTAAAAGAATCAAAATATCTAGGAATAAATTTAACCAAGGATGTAAAGAACTTATACAGGAAAACTACAAAATTTTGCTAAAAGAAATCAAAGAAGACCTAAATACATTGAAGGACATTCCATGTTCATAGATTGGAAGACTAAATATTGTTAAGATGTCAATTCCTCTCAAAGTGATTTACAGCTTCAAAGCAATCCCAATCAAAATTACAACAGCCAACTTTTCAGAAGTGGTAAAGCCAATTTTCAAATTTATTTGGAAAGTTAAAGGGCCCCAAATAACCAAAAACATCTTGAAAAAGAACATAGTTGGAAGACTCACATTTCCTGAATTTAAAGCTTATTACAAATCCACACATAGTACTGGCACTTGGCTAGATACATATACCAATGGAATGGAATTGAGAATTCAGAAATAGGTGGTCACATCTATGTCTTATGGATTTCTGACAAGGCTTCCAAGTCCACACAATTGGGAATGAATAGGCCCTTCATCAAATGGTGCTGGGAGAACTAGATAACCATATGCAAAAGAATGAAGGGGAACTCCTATCTCACACCATATACAAAAATTAACTCAAAGTGAATCAAAGACCTAAATGTAGGATCCAGTTCTATAAAACTCCCAGAAGAAAACGTAAGAAACATCTTCAGGATCTTGAGTTAGGCAATGTTTTCTTAGACTTTACACCCAAAGCACAATAACAAAAGAAAAATATATATAAATGGGACCTTATCAAATTTTTTAAAAAATGTTTGTGCATCAAAGGGCTATATCACAAAAATGAAAAAAACAACCTACTGAATGAGATAAAATATTTGGAAACCACATATCCAATAAAGGTTTAAAATCCAGAATATATAAAGAAATCTTGCAGCCCAACAATGAGAAGACAAACAACCCAATTTAAAAATGGGCAAAAGACCTGAATAGATATTTCTCCAAAGAAGATATCAAATGGCTAAAAAGCACATGGGAAGAAGTTCAACATCATTAGTTATTTGGGAAATGCAAATCAAAACCACAATAAGATACCATTTCATACCCACTAGAATGGCTACTATTAAAAAACAGAAAATTACAAGTATTGGAGAGGATGTGGAGAAATAAGCACACTCATTCATTGCTGGTGGGAGTGTAAAATGCTGCAGCTGTCATAGAAAACAGTTTGGCAGTTCCTCAGATATAAATATAGGTCATATACCATATGACCTGACAATCCCTCTACTAGGTATATAACCAAAAGAATTAAAAGCAAGGACTCAAACAGATATTTGCACACTGATGTTCATAGTGGCATTATTCACAATTGCCAAAAGATGGAAACAACCCAAGTGTCCATCAACTGATGAATGGATAAACAAAATGTAGTATATACATACAATGAAAGATTATTCAGCTGTAAAAAGGAATGAAATCCTGATACATGCAACAATATGGATGAACTTGAAGATATTATGCTGAGTGAAATAAGCCAGACACAAAAGAACAACTATTGTATGATTTCACTGATATGAAATCATTAGAATAAGCAAATTCATAGAGTTAGAATCTAGAATATAGGTTATCAAGGATTGGGTTGGGGGTAGAGAATTAGGAGTTAATGCTTAATTTGTACAGAATTTCTATTGGAGTTGATTGTAAAATTTTGGAAATGTATGGCACTGATGGTAGCACAACATTGTGAATGTAATTAACAGCACTGAATTCGTTATCTGAATGTGGTTAAAAGAGGAAATTTTAGGCCGTATATATGTTACCAGAAAAAAAAATTAAAAGATAAAACAGGACTGTGCAACACAATCAACTCTACTGTAAACACTGGATTATAGTAAATAATACAATTATAAAAATGTTCTTTCATAAATTATAACAAATATATCACTCTAATGCAAGGTGTTAATAACAGGGTGGTATATGGGGAACAATACACCCTAATGTAAGCTATGGGCTATAGTTAGTACAATTTTAATATTGTTTCATCAACTGTAACAAAGATACCACTAATGTAAAATGTTAATAATAGGGGAGGTATATGGGAATGCTATATTTTTTACATGATTTTCCGGTAAACCTACAACTTCTCTAATTAAAAAAAATAAAAAAAGAAGAAATATGAGGTATAAAATATATAACAGGGAAAGAAAGAATGCAATAGAATAAATAAATGGCAAAATGGAAACAGTTGCAGGACAAATTGAGAATTGGAAGGACACATTGTGGAGAATTCCCAGAAGGATAAATAAAGGACAAAGAAAGAAAATGGGAGGTATAAAAATGGAGACTGTAAGTAGATGTGCTAATATCCAGATAATAGGAATCCTGGAAAAAGAAATACATAAAAATGAGGAGGATCTCTCTGTTTCCATATATGTTTGAATTTTTCAAAGATAAAAATTCTTAAAGGAGATTAGAAACTCGGAAGAAATAATGGAAATAAGCCATAGAGTGCCAAAGAGAAAAGATAAGGAAAAAAACCATACTTAGTGAAATTTAGGGATGTCCAATAAAAAAGAGAGAAAATTCTAAATCTTACAGAAAGAAAAAGCAACCAATATAAAATGGAACAAGATGGGTTGATATCTAAATTTTTCAACAATATCATTGGAGACAAGATATTGGAGCAATATTTTCAAAATACCCCCAATATACCATTATCAGGTTAGGGTTTTCTCAACACACAAGGATGGCTTAATAATAGTAAATCCATAAATTTAATTGACAGTATTAATAAATTAAAAGAGAAATACCACATGCCCATCTTAATAAATGCAGAAAAATTATTTGATAAAATTCAACATTGATCCATGATTAAAAAAAAAAAAAACAATTAAAAAAAAAAAAAAACCTCAATGTTCTGAACCTGATTAACAGACCAAAATCTTAGAGCAAAGATTATCCTAAATAGGAACTGTAAGTGGATTAGCAAGATGACGCCTTCGATCTCCTCCAGCATTAATATTTTGGAGGTTTGGCCTCTTTGGGGTAAGCAGGTTTGAGAGGGCCCACACTTTATGCAATTGGATGACAAGATGAGAGATTGGAATAAAGGGAATCCATAAGTAACAAAGATACAGGGACACAGAGAGGGACCTGGGAAGGGGTCTCCTTCAAAATATTCCCTAAGGTGAACCTGTCCCTTCCCCCCACCCCAACCGTTTCCAAAAGTGAATTCCAATGTCATTTAAATTTTGTTGGATCCTGCCTTCCCTCACATCCATTACCTGGAGTGATGATAAGAGGCTCTGGGGAAGGGTCAAGACTCACACCTGGAGAGTCTCCACAGAGGCCTAGAACCTGAGCAGGGCCAAACCTGGGAATTAGGAGCCTTGAGGGACTGAGCATGTGCATCACTTAGCAGGAATTCTGAAGCTCAAACTTCAGAGCCTGGGAAGACCTTCAAGTGTCAGGCTTGCTTTCGGCTTCCGATGTTTTCATTAGCCTTCTACAGCTCCAGAAATCCAAGCACATAATTTAGAACTGTGAGAAAGAAGGTGGATTCATTACATTTGCCATGGTACATTGGGCCCTAACATTGTAAAGAGATGACTCCCATTTATATATTTTTTTCTTTTGTTATCCCATAATAACTGCAGGAGCATGTGTTCCAAAGCTGTCAAGCATGCAGTGTAAAATAGAAGAGAAAAATGTTGTTACCAAAGGCTTTACCAGCTGCATCGAATTCTGAATATGCACCAAAAAACACCATGGAAGAGGACACTTAAATCTCTGAAGAATAGGGTCTACTTTTCTTGATTTTCTTCTCATAATCATGAGATTTTTAAGTTTACCTAAATACAGACAACCCAGAATTTCCCATCTATGTTCTTAAATACCATATTTATTTTATAAGAAGAAATTTTCCATTATTGGTCCAGTGTGTATTAAGAGAAACAGAAAGATAAAAGGCACTCAGGGCCTCCCTGAAAAGACATCTAGAATATGGCATTACTTAGCATTGGAGTTCTCCAAGTTTTTAATTTCCATGGTTAAGTTGCATTATATTGTATAGGATATCATCTTTTGTATGAAAATTCTAATTCTGCAAAGGAGAATACACTGAGTAGGAATTTAGCAGCATTACAACTAGATGAGTTGTTATTTCATACATTTGAAACTTGAAAGAAACTAGGTTGGGACAAAAGAAAATAACCATGGATATTATTCAGACATACCCTCTTCTCTTGGGTTTCTCATCACGTTGCTCACCTTCAAGGAGCTCAACAGTCTAATTGACTAAACTGCAGCAAATCTTAAGATGTGATATGATAATTGCAGTTATGAGATTCTTTAAGGGGATCTTATTGTCTCAAGGAGGCCAAGGAGAAGAGGTGACATTTAAAGTGGTATTAAAGAATGAGTGGACTTTCACCAATAGACGAGATGGGGAAGACAGACCCCCTTTATGTCAGTTTGAAATTATTGATGAATCCCAAAAAGAGAAAGATTATATATGTAAACTAATCTGTTCCTCTGGGTGTGATACCCTTTTATTATATTAAATTCAAAAGTTTTAAGTTTACTTGATAAAATCAATTTAGGCTTTGATTTGAGCACGTCAGTAGGGCATGACTCAGGTTGAGTTCCCGCCTCCTTGGTGACTGATATAAACAGACACTCACTCAAGAAGACACACAGAAGAGGAAAGAACTTGATCATTTCAGTACTGCCGTTTGACAGAAAGGAGGGAAAAGGTTCGAACAGCTAAAACCACAGGAAGAGGAGAGAGCTCTGTCATGTTTGATCCTGGGGCCCCAGGGAGAGAGAAGCCATTTGCCTGATAGTTTGCAGCTGAAGAGAACAGAGTAGCTGAGCAGCTGAGAAGGCCCAGAGAGAAAGGAGCCCTATGCCAGAGACTGATATAGGAAGCCCTGAGAGACCAGGCAGAGATCGCCCACCATCTTGATTCAACACGTGGCAACTGACTTCAGTGAGAAAGCAGCCTTGAGTTGGACTCTTCAGGACCTTGTAACTGTAAACTTTTACCCCAGATAAATACCCTTTATAAAAGCCAACAGATTTCTGGTACTTTGCATCAGCACCCTTTTAGCTGACTAATACACCCATGCACAGAGACACATAGAACAAAAAAGGACAGTGTGTTCAGGGACCAGCATGTTATGCAATGTGATAGGGGCATGAGATGTTCTTCTGAAATAATGAAGGATGGAGCTGGAGAAATGAAAGGAGGGACAGAGTCATAAGAAGCCTTGAATGCCATGTTTATCATTCAGGAACACCTGCTGCAAGTAAAGAAAGACCCAATTCTAACTGGCTTAAGCCAAAAAGGCAGAATTTGTTTGTTTTACAAAACTAAAAGATCCAGATAGAGGCTTCAGGCTCAGCTGGATTCAGGGTTCAAATGATGTCATTAGGGCTCGGGTTCTCCCCAACCATCTTTTGGGTTGGCTTCATTCTCAGACTCCACATGGATCTCTCCAGAATCAGCTCCAGAATCACATCCTGGGCCTGGAATAGGATGAAGTAGGGGAGGTCTTTGCTGCCACCTTAGGCACAAAATTTAAGGGGGCACCCAAAATCTCTGTAACTGAGATAAATAATATTTTAATGTAATATGTTTTAAAAATTAAAATTTATGAAAGAAAATCTAAGATCAACAAAATATCAAAACTTTAAATAAAGACAGGATCAGTATTACTGATTTTTCCTTTTAACTTCAATTTTAATATGGCTCCAATTTTAAATAAAGACAGAATCAATATCAGTGCTATTGATGCTAGATGAGTGCTGGGGGTTGGGAAGGCACAATTTGATGCCCACCACATCATGGCTAGAAGTTTGGACTTTATCTGTAGGCAATGGATAATCATAGAAGAGTTTTAATCAGGTAAGTGTCATTGTTAGATTCATATTTTAGAAAGACCACTATTGCAGCAGAAGAACAATGGATAGCAGGAAAGAAGTGTCAGAGGATTGGAGGGGGAAATTCAAGGAGAGGAACTAGGAGACCATTAGCCCAAGCAAGAGGTGGTAAACACAGATATAAGGCAGTGCCAGTTGGAGATGGATGGGAGAGGGTTACAGAACTGAGAGGTGTTTAGGAATGGAAAGAGAAGGACATGTAGAAATGGAGAATGAGAGATGTGAAGTAGTTAGGAATAGTGCTCTTGTTTCTGGCTGTAGAAGGATGCTGGATGCTGGACGCTGGCACCAACAACCAAGATTAAGAATTCAGGATATTGGCAGTTTGGCAATTGGCTCAAGGAAGGCCAGAATGTGGAAGAGATTCAGTTTTAGACATACTGATGTTGAGGTGACCATGTCCAGCAGAGAAGAGGATCTGAATCCTAGTAGAGAGGTCTGGACAGGAGACATGGCTTTGGAAGATGTTACCATAGTTGAAGTCCTGGTTTGTCCAGAGAGTGTGTATAGCAGGAGGAGAAAAAAAAGATTGTTTTAGTTTCTCAGATGCTAAAACAAATACAATACAATGTGGTTGGCTTAAACAACAGTAATTTTTGGCTCACCGTTTTGAAGTCCCAAAGACTGTGGCATTCTGAGGCTGGCTGCAGGTGATCCTTGGTCCTTGGCTTTTCTGTCACACAGCAATGCACATGGTGATGTCTTCTCCTTTCTCTTCCAAATTCCATTGACTTCTGGCTTCTTTCTGCTCCCTGTGGCTTCTCCTTTCATATCCAATTTTCTTTGCTTATAAGGACTTCAGACATATTGGATTAAGGCCCACCCTCATTTCATTAATATCTTCAAAGGTCCTGTTTACAAATGGGTTCACACCCACTAGACCAGGTGTTGGGACCTGAACACACCTTTTGTAGGAGACATGATTCAATCCCCCAATGAAATGATATCATTAGAAGATCTCTCCTGTCGAATTTGAAAAAGTAACCCTGGCCCCAAAACACCTTCCCTATTTATCTTGCAACAATTCCTAGAATGTTCATGTTACTGCTACGAGGGATTAAGGTGCCAAAGGCATTTTGATACAATACAGATGCTACCTATATATTGTTAGACTTTGTTAAGTATGCAAGTTAAAAATAGCTAGCATAACCACTGAAAGAATAGACACAGAGCTTTTAACTTCCAAAAAAGAGAGGGGAGGAAGTGGAATTAGAAAACGGATGCAACTTGTTGGTTTGTGACCACCCTAAAAAATCTTGGTTTATAATTAATTTCTCAGGTTGGGCCTGAAGGGATTGAAGGGCATGGAAGCTTCCCTGATATACCTTTTGGATACTCCATAGCTGATTAAGCTGGAGAGTTAAAGGAAACAGAAACAAAAAGTATTAACTTCAAAGAAAAAGCCTCAAGGTGGCACTTGGGATCTGGTCCCACTGCAGGTTTTTTTACTCTTTCCTCTCTTCCTTCATCTCTGGAGGCCCCTTGCTGGTGCCCACTGCAGGGGAAATTTAAGAAGCCATCACCCATCTGCAACTGCAAGCAAGATAGCTCTATCCATCTGCCCCATGGGATCTAAGCCCACTCTCAATAAGAAACAAGGTGGGCATCACCGTTCCAAAATCCTCAAGATTGGGGAATGAACAATGGGCTAAAGTAGACTTATTATTATTCTATTATAGATTTATTATTATTCCAGCAATGGAAGAGCTTTTATCATTGATATAAAGGCAGTTGTTACCAGAGGTTCTGAGGGGAGGAAGAGGGAAGAGTAGGTGTAACGGGGCATTTTGAGGACATTGGAATTGTCCTGTATGGCATTGCAATGACATTGCAATGATGGATACAGGCCATTATATATTTTGTCATAACCTACAAAATTGTGCAGGACAGAGTGTAAACTATAATGTAAACTATAGTCCACTGTTAGTAGCAATACTTCAATATGTGTTCATCAATTGTAACAAATGTACCACACTAATGAAAGATGTTTATGTGGAAAAGTGTGGGAGAGGGAAGGGTGGCATATGGGAATTCCCTACATTTTTTATGTAACATTTATGTAATCTAAAGCTTCTTTAAAAATAAAAAAATTTAAATTAAAACACTGAAAACTAAGAGGAAAAAAAAAGAAGCCATCACCTGACACACACTGACAGAGTAGAGAGACAGGAGACACACTCTTTTCCCTGCTTTTGAACAAAGGGTCTGCAAAGTAGAGCCAACTCTCTGCAACATTTGAAAATATTCCATCAGGAAATGCATGATTCAATAACAGTCTGCAGCATAACTTTTTAAAAAAGCCCAGTAAGATCTACAAGGAGAAAGATTGCTTTCATTTACAGCTAAGGATGGAATCATTATTTTTGTAGTGTGAGGTTTGGTGAATTTTTAAAATCTCTTGTTATTTTAAAACATTAGCCTTTTTTAAATTAAGACACCCCTGTCAGTTGAAAAATGTGGCATATTTGCATAGAAATAACTATGGCAAACCAAAATCTTAATTTTAAGCCATTTTAATCACTTTCCCAGACATGCTAGTAATTACTTCTGGTTGACACCACTGAAGTGCTTTCCAGCAGCAACTAAATATATTCATATCAATTGAAGTTTTCCCTCGTGCAGAAAGACAAGATGCCCGGGATAATTCTGGGAGTGGGCAAATCACATTTTTCATCAGTGCCTAATAATTAGCAGAAATTCATTACTCTGTATTTGTTTGAGCCTGAACAATATCAGCTTGTAATTACTGGTAGCTTAGGGCAAGGTAAATATTTGATGTGATGCTGGTAAATCAGCCTTTAGTGATACAAGGAGTTAGCTGATCATGTATTTCTTGAGCCTTTAATAAGATTCTAAGTATTAACAACAAAGGTGAGGCTGAGCCTCCCCTGTTGCTGTTATGCCTCCATGCTGCCGACAAATAGCAGGAAAGAGACTGCCCTTGCTACACCAAGCTAATGAACCCCTTGGGGACTAGGACTGACTACTTGGCTTAAAAACAGGAAATTGCTTTTAGCAAATTCAGTACAGGAAAAAGAGCTACAGTGGTATTATCGCCAAATTCCTATAGCCAGTTACAGGACTAAGCTTTCACCTAGTTGTGATTTAAATCTTTAATTTCTTTTTTGAGCCTGAGTGCCTGAAAACAGGGAAATCTGAGTTTTCCTGGGTGGTTTACTAGATATTTTTTAAGTCTGAAAACAAAGCATATTCTTTATGTGATAACACAGCAAATAACTTCCACAACCATCTGCCCCAATAAAAGTGCCTGAGACTTTGTAATCCTTAAAATAGGAATGCCTACACAAATCTCATCTGAATTCAGCAAAATAGACGGGGCTGGTGGCATTAGCCCCATTTTAAGAAAGAGAAAATGAAGAGAGTTGAAGGGACTAACATGAGGTCACAGCTTTAGCCAGAGGTGGAGTCGGGCTGAGAACCCAGGTCCACTGACCCCTGGTTTAGGACTCTTCCCACTACACCACATGTACCTCTGGGTCAGTGTTAAAACCAGTGCAAGAGGTGGCTGCCTCTCTAGGGGCTAGAAACAGAGCCAACACATTGCACTCCCCTAGGTGGCAGCACAGTGCCCACCCCTGGGAGCACCATGTGAGAATACCATGAAAATACCACCTAAATGTATCGCGGGAAACCAGAGGAAGGCACTGGTTTAGGAAGCAAACTTGGTGGACATCAGCATAAGCTCCCAGAGCATAGGGGTTATATTTCTCTCTTCTTTGTATCCCACAACCAAGCACAATACCATGTGACAGAGGCTTGATAAATATTTACAGTATTCATGCACTCAGGTGAGAGGAAGGAGGATGGAAAAGACCGAAAGAATAGGTAAAGCTGACTGATCCATCCTCAAACTGATGTCAAATACTTCCTAAAATGAAGCTCCAATCAAACCTCTTCTCTGCTCAGAAATCATCAGGGCTCCTCCAAATGACCTGTCATTGGCCTGGCATTCAAAGCTTTCATCAATAACTGCATCTTCCTACCTCCCCTAGGATCCAGCCAGAATAGATTATTGCTATTTCCTGAACGTGCCCTAGAGGTTCTCACTTCTCCAGGAGTGGCTCATGCTGCCCTTCTTGATGCTCTCTCTGCCTCTGAAATCCTACCCATTTGTTCACACTCATCTCAAAACCTTCCCC
>JAQZBX010030218.1:0-26920 GCA_029593785.1 Cabassous unicinctus | reverse complement strand
AAAAACTTATACATTATGACCACGTGGGATTTATTACTGTTATGCAAGGGTGGTTTAACATAAGAAAATCATTCAACATAATATATCACATTAACAAATTGTAGGGTAAAAAAACACACGATCATCTCAATTGATGCACAAAAGGTATTTGACAAAATTCAGCATCTTTTATTGATAAAAACACTTCTAAAGATAAGAACAGAAGGAAAATTCCTCACTATGATAAAAGCCATGTATGAAAATCCCACAGCCAACATTGTACTCAATGGGGAAAGGTTGAAAGCTTTCCATCTAAGATCAAGAACAAGACAAGGAAGCCCACTCTCATCATTGTTAATCAATATTGTGCTAGAAATTCTAGCTAGAGCAATTAGACAAGGAAAAAATAAATAAAAGGCATCCAAATAGGAAAAAATGAAAAAAAACTATTTGTGAATGACATGATCCTATATTTAGAAAACTCTGAAATGTCTACAACAAAGCCCCTTGAGCTAATGATCTAGTGCATCAAATTGGCAAGATACAAGATCAACATGCAAAAATCCATAATATTTCTGTATATTATTATTGAACAATCTGAGAAGGAAATTAGGGGAAAAATTCCATTTACAATAGGAAAAAAAGACTCAAATACCTAGGAATTAATTTAACCAAAGAAGTACAGCACTTATATGTAGAAAACTACAAAACAATGCTAAAAGAAATAAATGAAGACCTAAACAAATGGAAAGACATTCTGTGTTCATGGATTGGAAAACTACATATTGTGAAAATGTCAAACCTATCCACACTGATTTAATAATTCAATGCAATACCAATAATAATTCCAACAGTTTACATTACAGAAATAGAAAGGGAAATTACCAAATATATCTGGAGGAAAAGTGGACCCTAATAGCCCAAAGTATTCTAAATAAGAGTGATGTGGATGAAATTTCACTGCCTTACCCTGAAATATATTACAAAGCTACAGTGGTCAAAACAGCATGGTATTGGCATAAATTTAGACACATTGATCAGTGAAATAGAATTGAGAGTCCAGAAGTAAACACTCACCTCTATGGCCAATTGATTTTTGACAAACCTACCAAGTCAATGTTGATGGGACAAAACAGACTCTTCAACAAGTGGTGCTGGGAGAACAAGATATCAATAACCAATAGAGTAAAAGAGGACCCCTCTCTCAATCCCTATACAAGAATCAACTCAAAATGGATTAAAGACCTAAATATAGTAGCCAGGACCATAAAACTACTAGAAGAAAATATGAGAAAACATATTAAAGACCTTAAGATGGTGGTGGTCTCTTGGACCTTATACCCAAAGCATGCCTAACAAAAGAAAAAATAGATAAATGAGACCTCCTCAAAATTAAACACTTTTGCACCTCACAGGACTTTGTCAAAATGATGAAAAGGCAGCTGACTCAATGGGAGAATATATTTGAAAATCACATATTTTATAATGGTTTAATATCCATGATATATAAAGAGATGCTACAACTCAACAGTAGAAAGACAAACATTCTGATAGGAAATTGGCAAAAGATTTGAATAAACATTTGTCCAAAGAAGAAATACAAATGGAAAATAAAAAAAAATAAACCCACATGAAAAAATGTTCAACATCTCTAACCATTAGGGAAATGCAAATCAAAACTACAATGAGATATCACTTCACATTTATCAGAATGGTGACTATTAAAATGACAGAGAACCGCAAGTATTGGAAAGGATGTTGAGAGATAAGAACACTTATTCAGTGTTGGCGGGAATGTAGAATGGTGTAGTCACTGTGGAGGACTGTTTGGCAGCTCTTAAAGAAGTTGAATGTAGATTTGCCACGTGACCCAGCAATACCACTAATGGTTATTTAACAAGAAGAACTGAGTGAAGTGACATGAACAAATAACTGCATGCCAATATTCACAGTGGCATTATTCATGATTGCCCAAAGTTGGAAACAACCCAAGCATCCATCAAGTTTTGAATGGATAAACTGTGGTATATTCACATGATGAAATATTTTACGACCATAAGAAGAAATGAAGTCATGAAGCATAGAACAGCATGGATGAACCTGGAAGACATTATGTTGAGGGAAGCAAGTAAGGCACAGAAAGATAAATACTGTATGTGCACTACTATGCATTAAATATATTGTGTAATCTCATGGAGATACTAAATTGAATACAGGTCACCAGAAAATAGAAAAAGGTTAGAGAATGGAAAGCTGAGAGTTAACTTGTGCAGAGTTGGTTAAAATGATGCATGTTAATCTTTGGAAATGAATAGAAAAGGTGAAAGCACAAAATAATGTTTGTAACTAGGCATTCAATAAAATCCAGCATTTTTTCTTGATAAAAACACTTCAAAAGATAGTAATAATATTATGTGGGTATGAAAGTGGTTTAAAGGGAAAGTCTAAAGACATGTATATTACTAAAAGGAAAGCTAAAAAATGTGACTTGGAATTATATAGCATAGTAAAACCACATGTGAAATATGAATATGGGTAATATTCCATATACAGGACCAAATTTCTTTGAAGCTGAACAAGTATATGTTAATATTATAAAATGTTAGTATTAGACAAAATAAAATTTTAAAAAACAACAGTAGAACATCCCTATAATATAATAGTACTTGGCAATAAAAAGGAAAAAACTATTGATATATGCAAAAACTTAGGTGACTCTTAAAGGCAATATTTTGAGTGCAAAAAACTTTAAACTGTCAAAGGTCATATAGAGTATGATTTCATTTATATGACCTTCTTGTAATGGCAAAACTATAGTGATGGAGAAGAGCATACACTTTGCCAGGGGTTCAGGTGGGAGATTAGCGTGATTACAAAAGAGTAGCAATGGGGAATATTTGCAAAGCAGTTTACCTCCTAA
This sequence comes from Cabassous unicinctus, assembly GCA_029593785.1. Lineage (NCBI taxonomy): Eukaryota > Metazoa > Chordata > Mammalia > Cingulata > Chlamyphoridae > Cabassous > Cabassous unicinctus. The sequence continues at coordinate 24,021 of JAQZBX010030218.1, read as the reverse complement.
TTGTGGTGGTGGTTATAAGAATCTATACATGCATTGCAATTCATAGAATATAGAGCCCAAAATAGTATTTTTATTGTAATTTAATTATAGACTGTTAATTAAAAAATAAAATAAAAAGAAAATTGGGGAAAATTAAATGAGCTATATCCATTATCATCTCTGTATGTAATATTCAGTAGTAATTTTAATATTTAAATGATAAAAATAATATTATTCAAACCAGGGATTAGAGCTTCAACAATCCCTTCTTGGGTAGAAGACTTCAGAGCAGCCCCATGTGTCTAAAGATGAAGGGATAAAAATTTTAATAAATTTCACTGATCATTAAATTTTTTAAATATATAAATGTAAAGTTATGAATTTTGACAGTCTGATATAATAACTGCATTAGGAACTGATCCAGCCTCTTTAGATGGGACTCAGTTAACACCGTCTTATGAAAAAATGCTCTCTATATATTTTAATTTATTGACTGACTCTCATGAACAGGATTGTCAGGAAGTCCACAAAGAAGCAATCTCTTCTAGATATCCAGGTTTTGTCTTTTTTATTGTTCAGTGAATTTCTGGGTTGTTGACCTCGAACATATGGGCTATGGTGGAAAAAAATTGCAAAGTATTATTCTTACTTGACTAAAGTAAAAAGGAATGTAGTGGTCAATCACCTTCCTTATATGATTATGACTCAGATCATATATCACATCTGCTTAAGTTCTTTAGCCTGAAAGTGATCATATTGCTCCACTTAGCTATATGGGATGCTGGAAATTGTATCCTCTAGCCTGGAGGTAATGTGTATAGATGATTTTGGATGGAAGGTCCCCACCACCCTTCAAACAGAAAAGGAAAAATAGTATTGTTAGATAATTAGTAATTTACCAAACATCAGATGAAAATTCAGAACTGGGGAAGATTTAAAACAAGCCTGATGATGTGCAAATACTTCAATGTAAATATATACACCTTAAGGATTCTTAATTTTTATAATATGATATTTTATATGTAACATTAATAAAAATAAGAAGTGACAATATATGAAGTGCTTGGCACTGATAGTTGCATTCCTAAGAGTTGTCTCAAATAAAAACAATGCTTCCAGGCCTTCCTAGAAGGAGTGGGTGAGGGTGGATGCAGCCATTTAATTCAACTTTTTCAAATATAGGAGTAAGTAGAATTTTTTGGATTTGATTTCAGGAAAATTTAATTTTTTTCTGTATTTATTGCAAGTAGTTCCTGCTTTTTTAACCTTTTCTTTGTTATATATAATAAACTTTACTTTTAAAGAGGTTTTAGGTTACAGAAAACTTACATCAAAAGCGTGAGTCCCATATACTCTTCTCTACCGACATCTTCTGCCATTAATAACATCTTACAATAATGTGGCACATTTGTTACAATTGATGAATAAATATTGAAGTATTGCTACTAACCAAGGTCTATAGCTTACATTGTGGTTTACCTATTAATTTCAATGCCCTAAAAATGTCCTATGTTCCACCTATTATTCCCTCACTATCTTTATATCAAAGTACAGGTTCTTCCACTATTAGAATAATAACATCTACTTTGGTGTGTGCATTTTTTCCTTATGTTTGTTCATTTCTCAAACTTGAGGATTTGGAGATGGTTATGCCTACTATTCTTTAGATGGAGAAGGGGCTTAGAACTTAAGGGGTAGGTGGAAAACTGTTTGCTTGCAGTTGTAGATACTTTCTGGTTTTTGGGATGGGGATTGTCCATCATGATCATTTTTTATAATATGCTATTTTATATGTAACATTAATGAAAATATGAAGTGACAAATATGCCGTGCCTGGCTAATTTTGCCCATAAATATTTCCTTTATATTAATATACTAAATAAATTATATTTTGAATTTTCCTAATATCTAATATCTAACAGTGGTAATTTTGCTTAATGAACTCATTTTCTTTTTCTTTATATAGTGGAAACTTGACTTATTTCTCATAATTCTTATTTAGAAAAAAAGCCAATTTTGTATGTGTTGTTATAATGTTAAATAATTACTTTATATTAAATGTTAAATATTTACTGTATCAAATTATGAATGTGTCTTATAATAAGAATTGCCTTTAATGTCTCCTATTCACAATTATTTTTTTCAATGTATTAATATATGATATATAATACTTCGCAGAACATTGAAAATTTGGGAACTTGAGAATCAATGCTGCAGATATTTTTTTGCTCCAAACTCTTTATTCAACCATTTAACAAACGTTTGCTCATTGAATAATATTATCTAACCATTTTTGCTTAATACAATAATTTTCTTTTCAAAAGTTCAATTATTTACAGACCATCACTTAAAAGAATTTATTTTACTTCACACAGGACAGAGGTGCTGCTGTTTAAGGAAACAAAAGAACAGAAATAGTAATAGGTTCATTAAGGATAGAATAATAACATCTTCCAATTAATTTCAGCATTTCTTATTTAAATCTTTCCTAAGGAAAAATAAAAACTTGTCAGAAAATAATAATTTCATTTCTTTGAAGAAACAATAATGTATACTTTTGCAATTAGCATGCTACTCATTTTATCTGAGCCAAGAAATCATGAAATTTGTTATGAGGTGAAAGAAAAGAAGGGTGAGAAGTGATATAGGGGAACAATAGACTTATTTTGGCATTTTATTTTCTAATCATATTTTCTGCTTGAATTTTCTATCAGGCAAATGTGCTGTTTATAAAAACAGGTTATAGTAGTTTTTAAAGTAACAAGAAATTCAACATACTTATCAATTTCCTGACCTAGAATAAAATAAATTACTTTTGTAAATAGTCATAAATTTAGTGATGGTTGGGCTCTTCTGATATACTGAAATGTAGTTAGAAAGTTAAACAAGGGTAAGTAAAAATAATATGTGCTACCATATAAAAATTTTAAATAAAATGTGCTCTAGCACTTAAATTTTAATTGGAAATGCATTTGAATATATATGGAAACAGGTCTTTTTTGTTGGGATCACATTCAGACACTATTACCAAGTTTCATTTATATTATATAGGCCAAATTTAATGTGCAGTAAGGTATATCTTTTGAGTATATTACATGTTACACTTCATTTTAAATGATTATGATTGAGAAGTTATAGAAATATTGTTATATTTCTTTCTTTCCAATAGAAACACACTGTCAAAGCAAATACACAATTCACTCATTATTTCAGTGAACAATTATGCATTAATCTTATACTCTGTGTTTCTTGTTTGTAAACAGTTATTAAAATTTACTCTCAAGAAAAGTACACTTTTTCTATCTTTATCTAACTCAGTGTTTAGATACTGCATAAAACTAAAAACAAGAGATAATACAAGATGGAAAAATACAGCTGCCTATGCAGATATGGAGGATGGACCACCAGCTTTCACTGAATTGTGAAATCACAAAAGCTCCTGTGGAACAACAGCAGTTTCACTAAGATGAAATTTAAAATTTTACCTTCTTGTTATAACACTGAGGATGAATATTCCATAAATACAAAAAAGCATGGGATGTTATTTTTTATTAGCATTTATAGTAATTTAATATCTGTAATTAAAAGTGTGCTAACATAATTTATCATTAACCACAACTGAATTATTTTCCTAGTGTTGATCATCACTAGGCTCCTAGAATTTTTCTGGTAACCTCTATATGTTGGTTTCATTTGCTCCAGAAAGACCAATGTGGAGAGAGGAGATGGACATCTACAATCCCACCACCAAGGACTTTTTCCTATTAGGGCTCTCTGATCTCCCGGAGGTGTGCTATCCTTTCATTGTGGCTTTGGCTGTCATATATCAGGTCACCTTGTTGGCAAATGGTGCCATTCTCCTGGCCATTGGGAATGAGAAAAAGCTCCACACATGCATGTATTACTTCTTGGCAAATTTGTCCCTCTTAGACATATTCTGCCCTTTAGCTACTGTTCCCAAGATGCTTGAGAACTTCCTAACTGAGAAGCAAAGCATTTCTTTTGTTGGGTGTGCTCTGCAGCCCTATTTTGTAGTGGCACTGGCAGGAACTGAGGTCCTTCTTCTTGCCATCATAGCTTATGATAGATATGTGGCCATATGTTTCTCCCTTCATTACACTCTCATAATGATCAAGGTATGCTGTGCCCACCTGTAAGCTGGAACCTGGGCAGCAGGGTTTCTTCATTCCCTTCTGCATACGGTGTTCATGTTCCATCTGTCTTTCTGTAAGTCCCATCAGGTTAACCAGTATTATTGTGATGTCCCACCTGTGGTGGTGCTCTCCTGTTCTCCACATATGTTTTAGTAGTAGGGGGGACCTTGGCCATCAGTGCTTTTCTGACAGTTTTTACATCTTATATCTATATCATATCCTCCATCCTTAAGATCCCATCATCCAAAGGGAAGTGCAAAACCTTCTACACATGTGCTTTCCATCTTCTTGTTGTAGATCTGTTTTATGGCACCATGATATTAACCTATGTCCGTTCTTCCCCCAGTCACCACTCCCTAGGCAGAGACAGGCTCATCTTTATGCTGTATGTGATTTTCACCCCAATATTAAACCCCATTATCTACAGTTTGAGAAACACAGAGGTTAAAGAAGCACTCAAAAGATTTTATGTCATAAAATGTGATTACAGCAAGCATAATATTGACAAAGTACTTATTTAGTACTCCATGTAGTTTGAATCCACAGAAAGATTATCTACAGCTGGATAGTACACAGACCTATGTATATACAGAAATTTACACATACGCCCACCCACATACCTATCCTAAGTGTTATATCTAGTCATATAACTACATCTATCTCAGTCCACTTGGAAAATAAAAAGAAAAATCATCCAAAAATAGCATTTCTGAGAGCATCTCAAAGAATTTGTATTAACAATAGTGTAAGTGGTATAAATAGGCCTGCTTTAAGTAATATTGGATCTCTGGTCACATTACCTCCATCCACATCCATAGCCCTAACCATGTCTGTAGCTCTACTTATATCAATATAGATATATCATTTATATCATTTATATTTTATATTATTTATATCTATATCTGATTTTATTTATATTTCTATATCTAAATAAATCTATTTGATGAAATTCCTCTTACTTCTTTACCTTAATTGCCTACCTGTCTATTCTCATATGCTTCCTTAAAGTTATTTCACTTTTCCTATTCTTCAATTTTGGTTTCCACTTACTCTGTATTTCCCCATTTTGGTCCTTTTCATGTGATGAACATCCATTCTCATTTCCACCTATCCCTCCAATTAGGGCACTTATATTTTTGTACCTCTAATTTTAGATATCTAATTCATTTGAGTATATTACTATCATTTTGGCCTCATCATGTTCAAAACTTAAAGAATTGTATTTTACCACTCACAAACATGACTATTCCCATTATATATTACTGTTTGTTTTTAATATTTCTATCAATTTATCCTAGCTACTTAGATTAAAGTTGCCAAAATTAGGCTCTTCTTTTTCTTGAAGCTCAGAACTTGCATTCAGTGCAAAAAGAAAACCCTCACTTCTGACTGTGTGTTACTCACCATTTTCCTTTTATTTTCTCATTCTGTCACCTCTAGAAATCAAAAGCCTTCCTCTGGACCACTGCTTATGTTATACATAATTTTAAGTCAATAATAATGTATAATATTCTCTGTAACACCTCAAATCTGCACATTCCTATTATTTCTTAAAATATTATCCCCAGGCTGGTGATCACATTTATTTTTATTCTATTATGAAATGCAATATGCACCTACTCTGCATTTCCTCACTATTCACAATCTAGCATTCAATATCTTCTCTCTTCCTATTAATGTATTCTGTCCTTTCTTTATGAACAAATGCAGTGATCTCATCTCTAGTGAAGTGTTCTAAAAGTATTCAAAGGCCCACTGTTCTTTCTTCATCTGGACTATCAATGATCTTTTATTCATCTTCCATCCTTTATCAAATCATATTATTTTCATATGTAGATTTGCTTATAAATCTAGAAGTTGTAAGCATTTTGAGATGCTGGAATTTGACATCAATTATATTTTCCAAAATCAGCAAGTTTCCAATATTTATATTCTAAATCTTTCCAGATTTATCCATAGAATTTGTTGCTCAAATATCTGTTATTTAGATTTATACATAGTAGTAAATTCCATACACATTTGAAAAAGGTAATGAAGTAATGATTGTAAATATTTGATATTTGTTAGTTTTATTCCTTCATTTTATTCTGTGTAGCACAGTTTATATGTGATATGAAAGAATCAAGCAAAATTCCTATTTTAGAAAACCACTGTGGAATTTGTTTAATGTTGATACATAAAATTAAGTAAAATCTTAAAATTCAACCAATTGTTTAATTCAGATACATGAAACTCAAATATTTATTTAGTATTTCATCACTAATTTGTATAATTTGCATCACTCTTCTGATCATAATATTTGGGTAATACCTGTGTTATAGAAACCAATGTAAATGCTAGATTCTCTCTTGCCAGAAATAGTCTATTTCTCACTAAGTCTGGCAAAATTAGCCCTTGATTTGGCCAAGACTGGAATAGAATACTTGAAAATGTTAAGAAAAAATAAGTTGCAGTCTTTGATTTGCATATTACACCATAGGTATTTTATAGAATAATATTTTTGGTTGGAATAATAAAGTTGATGAATTCATGGTAATTCTAATTTCTTCTTAAGGAAAATATGTCCTTGAAATACAAGGAACAGGATGGGATTTCTCTCTGGTTCCATGTTACTGTGTTTCAGAAGAATTGTTTCAAACTCGAGATCTTAAAATCATCATGTATTTAGGCTGAATTGGTGGATGGCATGCTTTCCCTGGTCTCCTGAAAATGGGACTATCTCAATCCAGGGATGAAAATATTTTGATGATGGTTGGCTCTTGCACAAAAAATGAGGGATATAGTTCTCTACCTCTCTCTTAAAAGCCCCAGTTGTCTAACAGAACATGGCCAAATTACCCAACAGTTATGTTCTGTCTCACTTCTCATGGGATGTAGTTTAGACTTTACCAGGAATGTGAATGGATATACCAGCCATAAATACACATTTGTTATTTCAGTCTTCTGTGTAAGAGCATCCAACTGGACATTGCATGAAGCAAAATGACTGCTGTCCTTTTAATAAATATATGTATATTACCATAAAGGGATGTTTTCTTAACTCTTCTCCACAGATGTTAGTACCAATAAATTATGTTTTTAATATTGTGCTACCATGACCATCATCCATTACCAAAACATTTCCATCATTTTGATTGCTTTATACCATACACCACATCTGAGCAATTAGCAAATCCTGTCAGCTCAAATTCCTCAATGCATCCATAATCTGACCACTCTGGCCCAAGATGCCATCACCTCTCACCCATATTACTAAAATAGTCTCCTCACTTTGTTCCTGTTTTCAATTCCTCATTCATTCATTTGTCAGTACTTTGGCCATAGAGATCCTGTGTGCCATGCTTTTGCTCAGGATAGAACTTTCAATCACATTCAGAGTAAAAGCTTATGTGTTGAATTAATGAACACCTATGATTTGGTATCCTTGAATTCATCCCCTATTACTCTCTACCCACCATGCTGTACTGTCACTGGTCATCTTGTTGTTTATATTAGTTTCATAGTGCTGACATTCCAAATTATCACAAAATGGGTGTCTTGTAAAATTAGTAAACTATTGTCTCAAAGTTATAGAACAAGATGTCTGAATTCAAGGAGGCAGCAAGGAAATGCTCTCTTTTAATGCTTTTAAAGAAGATTATTTCTTTTCTCTTCATGGGCTCTGGCAGGCACTGGAACTTTTTGTGTTCATTGTCTTGTGGCAGCATAACTCCACTCTCTTCCCCTCTTCTCAAATAACCTTCTTCCCTGTATCTCCAAATATGCTTCTTCTTAGAAGGTCAACAGTCATATTGGCTTAGGAACCACCCTGATCCTATTTGGTTTTAGCTTAGCTAATTATATAAAATGCTCTATTTACAAATAAGTTCACAATTGCAGGACTGGATATTAAGAATTGAACATATCTTTTTGGAGGTATAACTCAACCTACAACACTGTTTTTCAAGCAGGCTAGGTGACATTCTGCCTAAACCTTTTAATGCTGATAGGTTCCTGAAACCTGGGATACTTTACCACAGTATGCTTCCTAGCTCACTTTCTTCCTTTCATCTGATCTTAATTCCAATATAACATTCTCAGTGATCTTTTTCATTACTAATATCAAGGAAGAGTCAGATTGCAAATACTATGAAAGGTCTTTTTGCTTTGGTTTGTTTGTTTAGGTTAGCTCCTAGCACTCAAATAAATCTATGTATGACATTAGGTGGATACAAATGAAGGAAGAGACAGTTCAGGAATCAAATCCCAGAGTTAACATTTTAAAATATTAAAAAGTACAATGTGCAAGAAAAGATTACAAGACAAACAAATAAACAAGAAATGATGGCCCATCCACTTGAAAAATATAAAAGTCCAGAAACTATCAGCAAAGAGGATCAGACTTTGGACTCACAGGATGAAGACTTAAAAAATGATCCTCAAAAAGATCAAAGAAATAAAGAAAATATGGAGACAGAATTAACTGATCTGATGAAGTCAATGAACTATTGCATGGGAATCTCTTTGAGATTCTTAATAGGAACCAAACAGAAACATTAGAGTTGAAGACCACAAAAAATGAAATGAAAAAAAAAAAAATCCATAGATGGTTTCAATGGCAGATAGGAGGTGATTGAAGAAAGAACCAGTAATCTAAAAAACAAGAAAATTGAAACAAATTGGGCTGAGATGCAAGAAGAAGAAGAAAAAAAGAACAAATAGAACCTAAGAGACCTGTGGGACACCATCAATCTTACCAATATATGCATTATGGGAGGTTCAGCAAAGATGGAAAGAGGGAAAGGGGTAGAAGGACAAATTCAAGAAATAAGAATAGACAACTTCCCAAATTTAAAAGTCATGAATAAGCACATTCAAAAAAGACCAATGATGCCCAAACAGAAGAAACTCAAAGAGAACCATATCCAAGTACATAGTAGTCAAAATATCCAATATCAAGGACAAGGAGAGATTTCTGAAAGCTTCCAGAGAATAGAAACAAATTATACATAAACAGATCCCAATAAGATTAAGAGCTGATTGTGCATCAGAAAGCATGGATTAGAATTTATTTTTTGGCAAATAAAGAAGGACAAGGTCACTGGTGTAGGGTGTCAGTGGTGAGGGGATGTGTGGGGCATGCTTCTGTGGAATATGAATGTGTTCATCTTAGCATATTATCTCAGTGGGTGGAGATTCAAAAAACAAACAAGAAAATATTAAACTTCCATCTTCAAGAGTCCTACAGCATTCTCAAACAGAGGGGCTCTTGAGCACTTGTAGTTTACTGTTTTCTTAAGTGATGCTTCTAATAGGTGTGAAATGATAACTCATTGTCATTTTGATTTCCATTCCCCTAAAAGATAGATGTTGAAAATCTTTTTATATGTTCCTTCACTATTTGTGATTCCTCTTTGGAAAAATGTCTATTTAAGTTTTGTGCATTTTTAAATTCTTTCATTTATCTTTTTATTGCCGAGTTGTAGGATCCCTTTATATATCATGGATAATAAACCCTTATCAAATATGTGATTTCTAAATATTTTCACCCACTGGATAGCCTGTTTATTCACCCTCTTGACAATGTCCTTTGGAGTTCAAAAGGGTTTAATTTTGAGGAGATCTCATTTACATATTTTTTTTCTTTGTCCATGCTTTGGGTATGAGTTCTGAGGCCACCTCCTATCAGAAAATCTCAAAGATGCTTTCTTATATTATCTTCTAGGAGTTTTATCATCCTGGCTTTTATGTTTAGATCTTTGATCTATTTTGAGTATCTTTTTGTATACAAAGTGAGATAGGTGTTCTTGCTCATCCTTTTGGTAAAAAAAATGCAGTTCTCATAGCATCATTTGTTGAAGAGACTATTCTATCCCATTAAAGTGGACTTGGTAGGCTTGTCGAAAATCATTTGACACATGGGAGAAGTGAGAGGTGAGAGAGAAGGAGGTAGTTGTGCTTTTGGTCAGTGGGTGGGAGCCTGAGAGTGAGTGAGTGGCTGATTTTATCCCTATGAGGCAGTGAGAGGACTAGAACCACCTTCAAATGAGCAAGGTCACAGTGCTACCATCTAGCAGCTGTTCCCTCCAGATTCTCTGGCCAGAAATGCTGGGGTGGCTCTGTTGTGAGGAGGTGGGGAAGCTGGTATCCAGCTCCCACCATAGAGGGCATGGAGGTGGACCTGGAGCCTGAGCTGATGCAGAAGTTCAGGTACTTGCACACCACCTACAAGGACATGCTTATCCCTGAGTTCCAGCAGCTACTCAGTTTTCAGCTCAACCAGACTCTCTGTGTCTTCTTTCTGGACATGGCCAACTGGAACCTGCAAACAGCAATTGGCTCCTATCAGGACTTTGAGAGCCAAAATATCAGTGGGTGCTCTATCTCCTTTGTTGAAGATGTTAGCATAGAAAAGGGAATCCATACTTCCTGTTACTCAATTTAAAACATGGTGGCTTCTGAATTCTGCAGCAGAAGCCTGGTCTCCTGGGGTTTGTGTTAAACATGTCAGGGGAGATCAGTTGGACATGTGAACATGTGATGGTGAGATTGCTAAGCTGCAAGAGATTGTAAATGTCAGCATCCAGATGTATAGCTCCAGCAGAGCAGGAATGTATCAGGGCCAGTGGCCACATGCACACACATGTGTGTTGGTGCATTTTACCAGCAAGTGTGCAGCAAGGAAGCGTGAAGGTGTCACATGCCTCTCTGTTGCCACACACTCCTTTTCCTGTGTTTACCTCCCATTTTCCTTTGTGGTATTTTCACAGCCTGTTAGTGGAGGCTGAGCCGTTACGCTATGAAAACACAGGCAGAAACTGGGATTTTGCCTTGGGGAAGGGCCATGGTCAGTGACTGCTTGATCTTGGAGACTGCATTAGCTGCAAATGAGAAGATGCCCTAGCCCTGAGAAGAAGGTTTGATTATTGATGGGATGATGTGGTAGGGCAGCCCAGCCAGAGTAGAGGTTGATTGGCTGGTTGCCCACTTGTGCAGGAATTCTGTTGATTCCAAAGAGGTTAAGAAGTAGATATCTCCATGGAAAACTTGAACCTGGCTAGAAAAGCCATCTGCCAAAGATAAAAAAAGGTAAAAAGTCCCTCTTCTCTTCATAGTCCCTTCCTTCCCTGAAGTCTTATTTGGTTTAATAGTTAAGGATATAGGGAGTCAGGAGTGTGGATCTTGGGCATGGTTGCAGGGTGACCTGCCAGTTACCACACCCCAATCCACAACAGGACTTTGAGACAGAGAAACCATGTGATGAGCAGCTGCAAGGGGTCAAATAGCCTGGTTGTGGGTGAGGGTCTTCTTGCCTGTTGTCTGGGTATCTGAGTTCCAGAAATGTGTGCTGTTTGTTCCTTCAGAATCTCACCTGAATATATTGTTTCTTAATGCTTGATTGTGGAAGAAAAGCTTGTATGAGAGCCCACCTTCCCCCCCTCTACTCCCCAGAAATAAAGGGGAGAATATACTTATGTCCCCTGAAAAAGTCCTGGGGGAGGGTGCACAGCTGGGTGTGCATTTGGGTATGAGGCTGGACTAAGGTTTATCCTGTAGCACCCACTTCCTATGCACAAAACAAAAGCCCCATTCCCCAGCAGAGGGGAGTCCCTGCCAGGTGCCCACACCAGAGTGCTCAGAATGACATTTTGTCTGAGGGCCCTACTGGGCCCAGACTGCTGCTACTGCTGTTGGTGCCAACCTCCTGGAACACCAGTACCCCGGAGTCCTCACATACCCAGCCATTCCTTCTTGCTTGATAGACCTCAAAGTAACATACCTCCGGCTACCCCTGCAGGATTATGGCATCCTTCTCCATTTTCCACAGAGGGGCTTCCTACCAAATTGAGTAGCCTTTCCAGAGTCATCCTGTTATTCCTTTGCTCATAGGCCACTGTACCTGGCCAGTTAAATGTCCTAAGAACCTTGGCTTTCTTCCCAAGGACATACCATCTCAATACATACACTTGGAGGGAGTGAGCTCATGGCAGATTGCCAGAACAAGTACAAGCTTTGTAGTGGGGACAGAGTAGGTTCATGGCTTCCCCAGGGTGAGGTGGGCATCAGAATATCATTCATTCTGCCTCATCTCACTGGTTGGGGTTCTGAGCCATGCTTGGAGTCACTCAGTCACTTCCCTGCCTAGTTGGATGATAAAACTACCCTCATTCTCAGTAATCCCTGCTCCTTTTGGAATCTTTACCAAGTGATACTTCACCTATTTGGCAGCTCCACTAGAGTCTAGCACCCAGGAGGCAAGACAGGCACATTCTTAGGGGCCTGAGTTCATAGAGGAAGGCAGAGGAGCTCAGGCTCAGGAAGAACTTCTCTGTGTGCATTGAGTCAGGGTTGGGTGTGCGTGTGCATGTGTGCATGCCTTTTTCTTTTTGCTATGGGGACCTTTGAATTTGGAGCATTTTTCTACAACAAACAGTCACCCCCTCTCCCCCAGTAAGGACCAGCTCTAATCCTAAGCCTATCAAAGACTCTTTCAGCTTGGAAATAATCTCACCAAGACACCTGGTGTGACTGAGGGTGGCCAAGGTGTGATGTGGGTATGAGACTAAACATCTCCCAAAATCCAGTCTTGGCCACAGTCAGAGAAGATAGTGGGGTTGCCCTGGCCTCAGAACTGTGATGATTCCCCACCCCACCCATCCCACCCACCTAACCTCATCTTCCCTTTGTTTTATTCAGTGAATGAAGGAGCAGCAGTGGCTGCCCTCTCCACCTGGACAGTGTTGTGTTTAGCAAGTAAGCCCATTGTGTGTTTGCGGTACAGCCTTATGATGCCTATGAGGAGAAGAAGATGAGATGCTTTTTCCTTACTGTATAAATGAATATTTGTATGATTAAATCAACACACACAGACACACAAAATAAAATCCCTTTTAAAAAATCAGTTTCCATGGAGGTGAGGCTCTTTTTCTGAATTCTCAATTCAATTCCATTGATCAATGTTTCTATCTTTATGCCCATACCATGCATTTTGACCACCATAGCTTTGCAATATGCTTTAAGGTCAGGAGGCTGAGTCCTCCAACTTTGCTTTCTATTTTACAATGTTTTTGGCTATTCAGGGCTCCTTTCCCTTCCAAGTAAATTATGTAATTGGCTTTTGTATTTCTGTAAAGTAAGCTATTGGGATTTTGAATGAGATTGCATTAAATCTGTAAATCACTGGGTAGAATTGGCATCTTAATGATATTTAGTCTTCCAGTCCATGAACATGAAATGTTCTTTCATTTGTTTTGGTCTTCATAGATTTCTTTAAGTATTATTTTATAGTTTCTGTGTACAGGCCTTTTGCATCCTTGGTTAAATTAGTGCATAGGTGTTTGATTATTTTGTTTGCTATTGTAAAGGGATTTTCTTTCTTGATTTCCCCCTCAGAATGTTCATTGCTAGTGTATAAAAACATGACTGATTTTTGCATGTTTAACTTGTATCTTGCTAATTTGCTGAACTTATTTATTAGCACTAGTAGCTTTGTCATAGATATTTCAGAATTTCTAAGTATGAGATCAAGTCATCTGTGAATAGTGATAGTTTTATTCTTTTTTTTCCAATTACAATGCCTTTTATTTCTTATTCTTTCCTAATTGCTCTAGCTAGAGTTATAGGACAATATTGAATTACAGAGGTGACAGTGGACATTCTTGTCTTTTTCCCAATCTTAGAGGGAAAGATTTCAACCTTTCCTCATTGTGTACAAGGTGGGCTGTAAATTTTTCACATATGCCTTTTATCATGATGAACATTTTCTTTCTATTCATAACTTTTGAAGGGTTTTTATCTAGAAAGTATACTGGATTTTGTCAAGAGTCTTTTCTGTGTGAATCGAGATGATTCTGTGATTTTTTCCCTTTGATTGGTTAATTGATTTTCTTGTATTGAAGCACACTTATTTATCAGGAATAAAACCTACTTCATCGAGGTGCATAATTCTTTTAATATGATGTTGGATTTGATTTGCAAGTATTTTGTTGAGAATTTTTGCTTCTTTATTCATTAGAAAAATTGGTCTGTAACTTTCTATTCTTGTAGTAACTTTATCCAACTTTAGTATACAGTGATGTTGACTTCATAAAATGAATTAGGAAATTTTCCTTCCTCTTCAATTTTTCAGGAAAGTTTGAGCAGATTGTTATAAATTCTTCTCAAAATGATTGGTTGAATTCACTAGTGAATGGATCCTATCCTGAGCTTTTCTTTGTTGGAAATTTTTGATGACTGATTCAATCTCTTACTTGTGATTGGTTTGTTGAGGTCTTGTAATTCTTCTAAAATCAATGTAGGTTGTTCCATTGATTCTAGGAACTTGTCCATTTCATATATATTGTCTGATGTCTTGGCATAGACTTTTTCATAATATCCTCTTATGATCATTTTTATTCCTGTGAAACTGTTTTAATGCCCTTTTTCCATTTCTTATTTTTTTTATTAGAATCTTCTCTCATTTTTTTTTGTCTAGCTAAGGTTTTGTTGATTTTCTTGATCTTTTCAAGGAAACATCTTTGTTTTGTTGATCCTGTCTATTGTTTTTCATTGTTGTTCTTAATTTAATATATTTCTTCTCTAATCTTTGTTATTTCTTTCCTTCTGCTTGCTTTGCGATTAGTTTTATCATATTATTCATGTTTTCTCTTTTGTTGTTGATCCTTTGCCTTGTTGTTGAAACTCTGTCTAGTTGTTCTGTCTATTGAAGTGAATGGCATTTTGAAGTCCCCAACTACTATTGTAGAGGTGTCTATCTCTCCCTTGAGTATTGCCACAGCTTGCCTCATGTATTTTGTGGCACCCTAATTAGGTGCATACATATTTATGATTTTTAAATTGACAGCCAAACTCAATCCTGTGATTTCATAATATATTGTACACATAGATTATTCTTGGAGCAGGGATCCTTGCCTGACCTTCAAGAAGATGTCCTGACCTCATGATTCTATCAACAGAATTCTCCTTGAGATGTACAGATTCACTATACTCATCATGTTCTTGCCTCTGAAGAATGAGACTTAAACTGCCAGACTCCTTTGCTCTGAGATCTACCACATTGTACTGCAAGAAGTTGAACAACATGAGGAATTAAGTGCAGTGTTTAAAAGGTGAGTTCTGGCATCAGAAATCCTTGTTTTGAAAATGGGCTTCGTTTCTCCCCACTAGGTTAATCTAGGCATGATACTTGACTTCTCTGTGCCTCTGTGTCTCTTCCTGTAATATTGTGTTAATCACAATATTTGCCTAATAAAGTATGATTATTTCAAAGTACCCTACCAGTGCAACCCTATTGCTCATCTTGTCAACACACTGCAGCCTGAAGATAATTAAATTGCTCCTTTCCTCTTATCTCCAGATGCTGATTTCCATCAAGTTAAAGACTGTGTCTGAGTCAACTTGTCACACCCAAGGTTGGCCCATGGCCTGAGAAATCAGAGGCACCAACACATATATGTTTCACTAAATTGAATGGAGAAAAACTAAGCATATTAAGAATTCCCCTGGGAAGCCATCTGGTCCTGGGCTTTTCTGTATAGGGAGGTTTTTAATGACTGATTCAATCTCTTTATTAGTAATTGGTTTATTGAAAACTCTTTCTGGAGTCAATGTAAGTATTTTGTGTTTTTCTAAAAATTTATCCATTTCATCCAGTTTATCTAATTTATTAATATACAATTGTTCATATATTCCTATAGTCTTTTTCATTTTGTTGGGCTGCTACAAATGTTCCATTTTTCATTTCTAATTTTTGTTATTTCTATACTCTTTTTATCTTTGCCAGTTTAGCTAATGGATTGTCAATTTCATTGATCTTTACAAAGAACTAACCTTTGCTTTTGTTGATTTTCTCTATGGTTTTTGTTTTCAAGTTCCTTTATCTTTCTTCTAATGTTTTTTATTCATGTTTTTTTCTGCTTGCTTCACATTTAGTTTTATCTTCTTTTCCTACTTCTTCCAGTTTTGAGCTTAGGATTCTGATTTGAAGCCTTTTTTCTTTTTTAATGTAATTATTTAGAGCTTTGTATTTCCCTCTAATCACTGTCTTCCCTGCATTCCATAAATTTTTGTACGTTGTATTTTTTTTTTTTTTGCTTGAAGATATTTCCTACTTTTACTTGTGATTTATTCCTTAACCAATTGGTTGTTTAAAAGTATGTTGTTTAATTTCTACATACTTGTGACTTTTCCATTTCTTCTTCTGTGTTTTTATTTTTAGCTTCATTCATATTTTGAGTATATACACTCTATGATTTCAATATAATATATTACAACTTGTTTTGTGATGTAACATATAGTATGTCCTGGAGAATAATCCATGTGCTCTCAAGAAGAATGTGTATTCTGTTTTCATGGGTTGCAGTGGTCATTATATTCTGTTATCACTAATTATTTTAGAGTAATATTCAAGTCATGTATTTCATTATTGATATTATGGTTAGATGTGTTATCCATCTTGTGGAAGTTTGAGATTATTTATAAATCCCCACACCCACCCCAAAAAAAGATTATATTTATAAACTGGTTGTTCCACTGGGTATGAAACACTGTGATTTTATTAAATGCAAGGATTTTAAGTTTACTTGATTAAACAAATTTAGGGCCTTCTGATCTGAACACATGAGTAGGGCATGACTCTCATTGAGTCCCTTCCCCCTTGGCAGGCAGATATAAATGGACATTCACTCAGAAGACACAAGGAAGTGGAGAGAGATTTGATCCTGCAGTCCTAGAAAGAGAAATGAGCTATTTGCCTGACAGTTTGCAGCCAAAGTGAACAGAGCAGCTGAGCACCTTTAAGGCCCAAGAGACCAGGCAGAGATTACCAGTTATCTTGCTTCAATACATGCCAACAGACTTTGGTGAGAAAGCAGCCTTGAGTGGGATTCTTTAGGGACTTGTATGTGTAAGCTTTTACCCCAAATAAATATACTTTATAAAATCCAACAAATTTCTGGTACTTTGCATCAGCACCCCTTTGGCTGACTAATACAGAATTTGGTACTGGGTCTGGGGTGGTACTTTTGCAATTATCAAAATTGTTGGAATGGTTTTTAAATGGGTAAGGGGTATTTTTTGGAAGAATTGTGAGATGCTTGATAGAAAAGGCATAGATTGCTTTGAAGAGACTACTGGTAGTTATATGAATTCTAAAGAGACTTTTGATGAGGCATTAGAAGTAAATGATGAAACTATTATTGGAAACTAGAGAAAAGGCAATCTGCATTTAAAGTTGCAGAGAATTTAGCAAGAGTGACTCTGGTATTTATTTGAAAGGCAGAGTTTGAATATTACAAGCCTGGACATTTAGTAGAGGAGATTTTCAAAGTAAATGTGGTAAATGCAACCTGGCTTCTCCTTGCAGCTTATAGCAAAATATTAGAGGGAAGAGATAAGCTGATAACTGAATTGTTGGGTACAAAGTAACCAGAAACTGATTCCAGAAAATCCATGCCTCTGGATATCAAGCCCCCTGATGATAGTGCCCCATCTGAGAAATTAACTAAACTTGGAAATTTTAAGTCAGGAGTGAAAATGCAGTTCTCCAGGAAACATTTGTGGAAAGTCTTATTGTATGATGGCTTAGACCCCTGCTTCCTGCATGCTAAGCCAAATAGCTTTTTGAGATGTGTTTGAACAAAGCCACTTTCAGCCTGGAATAATAGAGACATGGACAGGAAAGATAGAAGGGAAAATGGCTTCAAGCAGAAACTCATGGTAAGTGAGGTCTGGAATTAAGTCATTTCCTTGGGCCAAGAGTTTGATCCAACCCATATGTATGGAGAGAGTGAGTTTGTCCTGGAATTTGAAGAGGGTGGATGTTCCAGACCACTATTCAGGGAGAGTTTTGCTGCCTCAACTACAGAGAGGGTGGAGCACATTCCCCTGGGTTTGGGGAGAATGAGGTCACCACCCCCATGCCTCTCAGAGGCATGGGCCTGTCCCTATAGATTAAGGTTGACCAGGTCATCTGAGATGGTTGGGCCTATATGCCAGTAATTAGGGTGAATGTTGCCACAACCTCACTCTACCACAAGGGTTGAGACATTACCCCAGAGATTGGGGAAAGATTGAGCATCACCCCAAATTTCTTGGAGGTTGAGGTCTGGATCTCGGTCCTCACCCAGATGCTTGATGAGGGTGGAACCAAGAAAATGGCTGTTGGACAGGCCTGTGTAAAGGGTATGTGTTTTAGTCAGCCAAGGGGGTGATGATGCAAAATACCAGAAATCAGTTAGTTATTTTAATGGGTATTTATTTGGCATGGAAGCTTACATTTATCACGCCATAAAGTGAAAGTTACTTCCCTCACCAGTCTATTGCCACATGCTGGAGTAAGATGGCTGCCAAGGTTTGCAAGTGTTCAGGCTCCCTGGGTTCCTCTCTTCCCAGGTCTCATTTCTCTCTGGGCTCAGCTCCTCTGTTCACTCTACAAGGCCAGCTGTTAACTATCAGGCAACTGGCTCTGTCTCTCTCCCCAGCCTCAGGAAAATTTCCAGGCTTAGCTGCTCTACTTCTCTAAGTGCTTACTTCCTAGGCTCCATCTCATAAACCTCCAATCTCCCTCTTATATCATGTCATTTTCTCTGTTAGTCCCCTACTACCAAGGGGGTGGGGAGTCAATGTCCTATGGCATGACCCAATCAAAGCCTTAATTATTAATTAATCAAGTAAAAGTGAAACCTCTGAATCCAATACAATCTAATATGCGCAGAGGTTCAGACTAGTTCACATACATAATCCCATATCTATTTTTGGAATTCATAAATAATACCAAACTACTATACTCCACCTTCTGAATTCCAAAAAGACATTACAGTTTAAAAAAAACCCTAATTCAATAACAATGTTAAATCAGAATTATATCACAATCATATCACAATCACTTTAAAGAAATACAGCTTGTCTTGGGGCAAAGTCCCATTTGACTGTAGACTTCTGAAACTTACAAAACAATTTATCTGCCTCCAATATGCAAATAGACAGATCATAAGGGAGGGAAGCATGAGCCATGGGTCTGCTACAGTTGAGTAAACCTGCAGGGTATACTGCAGTCAATTTCAAAGTCTGAGAGTCATTCTTAAGATGATGCTTTCTTCTCCTTGTGGCCACATGTTGATTCACCCTTTCCACAGTTTTCCCCAATGGCCATTTTCTTGGTTCCACCCTCATCAAGCATCTGGGTGGCAACCAAGCTTCAGACCTCACCCTCCAAGGGCATTGGGGTGATTGCCACACTTTACCCAATCTTTGGGTTATAGACTTAACCTACCTATTACAGTGAAGTGAAGACAACATCCTCCCTAACCTTTGACATACTGGTTCAAACCTTTCATAGCAATGAGTTGACCATCTGGCCTTCCCTAATCCATGGGGAATGTGTTCCACCCTCTCTGTAGTCTTGGGTGGCAAAACCCTCCCCAAACATTGGGTGGGAACATCCATCCTCTTCAATTGCTGGGACAAACTCACCCTCTCTGTCACTTGGGTGGGGTTCCTATTTTGGCCCAAGACAATGTCTTCATTCCAGATCTCAGCTTCCATGGTTTTCCTCTTGAAGTCATTTCCCCTGTGATATCTCTTTTCCATGTCCTTTTTATTTCATGTTGACAGCAATTTTGTTCATAGCTCTTTCAAAAAGTTTGTTAGTTTAGCATGAAGGAAGCAATGGTCCAAACCATCAGGCAGTAAGGCTTTGTACAAATCTTTCCTGGATAACTGCATCTTCAATCCTGGTTTACAATTTCAAAGTTTAGTTAGACCTCAAATGTGTCACTGTTGTCTGGGAGCTTGATTTCCAGAGGCTTGGAATTTTGGAATCAGTTTCTGGTTTCTTTGTGCCCAACAATTCAGTCCTCAGCTTATCTCACTCATCTAACATTTTGCTATAAGCTGCAAAGAGAAGCCAAGCCACATTCTCTGAGTTTACTTTTGAAAGTTCTTCAGCTAAATGCCCAAGTTTGCCATTTTCATATTCTGCCTTCCATAAAATAACAGAAATTAATCTTACTAAGTTACCTACAACTTTAAAACACAGAGTGCCTTTCTTCCAGTTTCTAATAATAGTTTCATCATTTACTTCAAAGACAATGCAAAATGTCTCTTTGGAATCCATATCCCTATCAATAGTCTTTTCAAAGCACTGTAGGTCTTTTCTACCAAGCATATCACAATTAATCCAAAAAATACCCCTTACCCTTTTATAAAGCCATTTCAGCATTTTGGTAATTGCAAAAGCACTGCCCCACTCCTGGTACCTAATTCTGTTTTACTCAGTCAAATGGGTGCTGATGCAAAATACCAGAAATCTGTTGGCTTTTATAAAGTGTATTTATTTGGGATAGAAGCTTATAGTTGTCAAGCAATAAAGCATAAGTTATTTCTCTCACCAAAGTCTGTTGCCACATGTTGGAAGAAGATGGCTGCTGACATCTGCCAAGAGTTCAGGCTTCCTGAGTTTCTCTCTTCTACAAGCTTGTTTCTCTCCAGGATCAGCTGCCCCCCTCTCTCTACAAGGTCAGCTGTAGATTTCCAGGTGATCAGCTCTGTCTCTCTCTCTGTGGCTCCATTCATTCCAGCCTCAGCTGTTCTGCTCCTCTGTGTGCTTACTTCCCAGGCTCAAGTTGAAAACTCAAACTAAGTCCTCTGCTCTACAATGTACTTTTCTGTGTGAGTCCCCACCTCTTGGGGTGTCCTACTGACATGGCCCAATCAAAGACTTAATCATTATTTAATCAACTAAAAGTGAAACCTCTGAATCCAATACTATCTACCGTGCAAACAGGACAGCTTACAAACATAATCCAATATCTATTTTTGAAATTTGTAAATAATACTAAACTATTACAGTGGACTCCCATAAGTCCCCAAGGGGAAGTATGAGGGAGAGAATTGGGGGGTGTTTCGGCCACTGAGGGTCAGTCCCCCCTGGTGGGGGGTATCCGGTGTGGAGGGCGACGCAGCAAAGAGACTGCGGAGACGAGGCTGATAGCTCAGGTCTGCTTTACTGGGGAAATGCAGTACAATATAAAGGGTTGAGGGGTGGTGTGTCATAGTTGGATTGGTTAAAATTTAGGCGAGGTTGAGATTGGTTGGCGTGGGTTGTTGCTGGGTAGGAGGGCAGGGAAGGGGTTAGGGTAAGGGGAAGGGAGGTGGCCACGCATGCCCATGGGCTGCTTAATAGGTTTCGTTTCTCCTTGAGATCTTAAGTTTCATTTCTCGCCCAGGACTTAGGTTTCGTTTCTCAAGTCATAGCCAACATCTACCCCTTTTTCTTTATTTTGTAAAGGCTGGTTGGCTGAGGGGGAACTGTGCCTGTTTTAGGTTTAGACTATGTTGTGTAATTTACTGGATCTTACCCGTCATTGGAGACCATAGCAGCAATTGGGCCAGGGCCCTTGGCAACAATTGGCTAGGCTCCTGTTTTAGGTTGTTTAGAGTTTTATTGTAGAAAAGGTTTAGTTGTCCATTATTGACTAACCAGTTCAGCACCCTTGGTCTTGGGCGGATTGTTGTTTACAGGGATTAGTGGCGGCCAGTAAAGGGGAAAGGGGGGAAGGGGAGAGGAGGAGGGGAGTGGGATAGGGATGTGTTAACACAACGGGTGTGGGTTTTGGCTTCTTCGGGGGCTAAGGTGACTAAGAGTGCCCAGACTGGTATGGGAGAGTTGAAGGCAGGCACTTTCGCTTGTGGCCAGTTGTTGATATCGAACTGTGATCAGCTTGTCGAAGAGAGAATTTTGCAGCATATTTAAAAGCTTTTTGAACAGCAAAGGACCCAGAGAGAGAAGAAGCAAAATGGTTATGAGGGGGCCTAAGAAGGGGAGGAGGTAAGGAAGAAACTTATCAAATCCCCAAGAGGTCTAGCTATTGTTGTATATTGAATCATAATCTTTTTTACGCTTAGCTAACCCCTCTCTTAATTGGGCCATATTATCTTTAATAAGGCCAGAGTGATTGGCATAGAAACAACACTCTTCTCCCAATGCAGCACATAGCCCTCCCTGTTTTAGGAAGAGGAGGTCTAGTCCCCTGCGATTTTGGAGGACAACTTTGGAAAGGGAGTTTAGAGATTTTTTTAGAAAGGAGATGGATGTTTCTATGTGAGCGATGTCTTCATCTACAGCCATTCTAATGGAAGAAAGAGCTGTTTGTTGAGTGTCAAGGGCAGCGGCTCCGGTGACGACTCCAGCAATGCCTAATAGCGAAGCAAGTGTTATTGTAGTGATGATCTTGCGCTTGTGTATGGGGGTTGGTAACTGGTGTTGTAGCCAGGAATCAAGGAATTGATCATTAGTGCAGAAGTAGATACGGGGAAGGACGGTAGTGAGTATGCAAGTTTCTCTGGTGGCGTTAAGGGTTGTTACACTGAGACATGGTGTGAGACCTGTGAAGGAGCAAAGCTATTTTGTGTTGTTATAGGGGATTAAAAATTTTGTAGTTGCTGCAGGGAAGATGGTAAGATTACAGAACGTTTGTATGGGGGAAATAACAGCGCCTTCAGATTTAGTAATACAAAGTCCACTTTGAGAAACAGACTGGATGGTTAAGCCTTTTGTATGATTCCAATTGTAAGAGGTGGGATTGGGGTTTGTAGAAATTTGGTAGGAGGCGTTGATAGCAATTGCTTCATAATAGGGCAACATGGAGGAGAGACATAGCCAGCAATTGTTGGTAATATTGGGGTCGGAGGCATTTAGTGTGAAAAAGGAAAGGTTAAGAAGAGACAGGAACAGGTTGGTGAGCAGGGGGAGGACATGGGGAACCACAGACCGGTTGGAGGGGGCGGAGGTATTGATGGAGGTATTGGCGGAGAAGACCGGAGGGGGGTTGAGCACAAGATTAGGGCTAACTGTCGAAGGTTTAGAAGATGTGGTAGCTGCTGGCTGCTTTTGGATGTGGAATAAGGTACCGGCATCAGTGCCGGCTTTGTAAAGCCTGATACCCCAGGTGCGGCCGGTGAGCCACTGAACATCATTAGGTGATTTTATTGTTATGGTGATATTAGGCCAGCCGGAAGCAGTTATATATTTGTCTTTATTGGGGGGATTGGACCATCCGTGTGCCATGGTTTCGCACCCCCAGCTGGGACAGTAGTAATGTGACATGTCTCCACAGGAATAATTATTTGTGGAGGGGCAAATATAATAGCTTGTGATAGCCTTGTAATAACCATCTCTGTTCCAACCCTTGGGGTGTGAGGAACCCCAACAGGTGCTGTGAGGCTTTCTCAACGTGGGAGGGACAGTCTTGTTGGTATAATTTTGGTCACAACCAAAGTTAGCGGGGGGTGGAGAGGAAGAAGGAGAATTAACAGTTTGAAAATCATGGGGTACGTTTATGTTCTGCCCGGCAAGGCAGCAGACATGAAGGGTAAAGGAGGGGGCAGTGGAAGTGACATTAAATCTTAGGATGGTATCACTAAAGGAAAGCGTCCAGTTAAAGGGCTGATGATTGGCAACAGAAGGAGGGAGGAGGGTAAAAAGGAGGGGCAAGAGGTGACAGATCAGGGAGAGCGGAAGGAGGGCAGGGAGCTCCTCATGCATCGCTGGTGTCTTTCCCATCGTGGTAGCTGTCATTCGTCTGCGACTGTGTTTGCGGAGAGGTGTCAGGCTTGATGTTCCGTCCCGGAATCCAGATAGGCTGGAAGGCGTTCTCTGGAAAGACACAAGCAAATCCTCTCCCTTGACAAAGGAGAGAGTGAGGGCCCTGTCACTGGTTGGTTTCTGGGTCTTTCCAGTATACTAGTGGAAGGGGTGTGGAAAGCGAGGACGCGCCCCAATGTTTGTGCATGGGGGACAATCCATTCTTATCAAATGTGAACAGATTGATTTGAATTAGCACGGTTGTGAGGATTTCCTCCGGTGTGCTGTGAGGGTGTTCTTCCCTTTCTTTTAGTATGGCAGTTTTTA
>JAQZBX010030217.1:0-26919 GCA_029593785.1 Cabassous unicinctus | reverse complement strand
TTTTTTTTTTTTTTTTTAATCTGGTCTTTTGCTGACATATTCCATCAGTTTTTGTTTGTCTGTGAAGACTTTGAACTCACTCTTTTTTTGAAGGACAGTTTTGCTGGATACAGAATTCTCGGCTGGCAGTTTTTCTCTTTTAGCACCTTAAATACATCAGACCACTTTCCTTTCTCATCCATGCTTTCTGATGAGAAATCGGTACTTAATCTTATCGAGTTTCCCTTGTATGTGATGCTTTGCTTTTCTCTTGCTGCTTTCAGAATCCTCTCTTTATCTCTGATATTTGCCATTCTGAATAGTAGGTGTGTTGGGGTAGGTTTGTTCAGATTTATTCTGACTGGGGTGCATTGTCCTTCTTGGATATTGATATTTATTTCCTTCATAAGGATTGGGAAGTTTTCGGTCATTATTTCCTCAAATATTCTTTCTGCCCCCTTTCCCATCTCTTCTCTTTCTGGGATACTAACATTGTGAATGTTTGTGCATTTCACATTGTCATTCAATTCCCTGAGAATCTGTTCATTTTTCCATTTTCTTCTCTTTCTGTTCTCCTGTCTTTTCCAGTGCAGATGTTCTGTCTTCAAAATCACTAATTCTGTCTTCAAGCAATTCAAATCTGCTCTTATGTACCTCTAATATATGTTTAATCTCATCCATCATGTCTTTCATTTCCATAAGGTCTGTTACTTTTCTTTGCAGGCTTTCAAATTGTTCTTTATGCTCTCCCAGTGTCTTATTAATATTCTTTATTTCTTTAGTCATATTTCTTTAAATTCTTTGAAGTGATTTAGGAGAGTTGTATGACTATCTCTGATTAATTGTCTTAAACCCTGTATCTCTTCAGGATATTTGGTTTGTTCTTTTGGCTGGGCCATCTCTTCCCATTTCCTAGTATGGCTTGTAATTTTTGCTGATGTCTAAGCATCTGAATATGCTGGTGAATTTACTCTATTGTTGTTACTTTTTTTCCCCCACAGCTCTTCTTTGATATTTGGTTCAACTTATTTTCAGTCTTTAAAACTTCCCAGCTTAAATTTTCAAAATCGGACCAGGGACTCACTAGTGTGGCACAGATTTTCTCCCAGGGGTTGGCTATAGAAAGCTCAGTTTTTGCCCATGCAATTTCCATATTGGCCAGCAGATGGTGCCAGAAAATACATCTTTTCACAGAGGTGTTTCAGTCCAGGCTTTCCTGTGTTTCTGTACTGAATCTGCAGATTGGAGATTCAAAGGGTGCTCTGCTGGCCAAATTCACTGAAAAAAAAATCACCCCAACCTGCCCTCCCTTTTCCCTTGAAACAGCTGACAGGGAGGAAGATGTCTGTTCCCCTCTCAGTTGGCTGCAGTGAGCCAGGTGTTTTATCCCAGCATAATATCTTGGGAGTGGGGAAGGGGCACCCTTTTTGGCTGCCATGGGGGCTTGATAACTCACGTTTATCCTTTTGGTTTCTTCATCTCTCTGTCCCTCACCCTCTTAGGAGTAGTGTAGCACTGTCCTGGTCTGCTGATCCCCAAAGCAAGTCCCTCAGCTTTTGTCTCTTTCTTCCTTGTTTTTGTGAGAGCATTCAGCTCTGCTTGTTAGTCTGTCACCATTTTTCCACAATCCCCCTGGGAAGACATTTGACTTTTGTATATTAACTTTATATCCTGCAGCCTTCCTGTAATCCCTTATTTGTCTGAGTTTTTTTTTTTTTTTCCCAGTTCTTTGGCATTTTCTGTTATAGACAATCATCTTCTGTGAAAAGAAATAATTTTATTTCTTCTTTCCCAATCCATATTCCTTTTATTTCCCTTTCTTGTTTTATTGCATTAAGCTAGGACTTCCAGTACGATGTTGAATCAGAGTGGTAAGAGGGGACATCCTTGACTTTTGCCCAGCCTTAGTGGGAAATCAACAAGTTTTTCCACCATGAAGTGTGATGTTAGCTGTAGATTTTTTGTAAATGGTCTTTATCATGACTGGGTGTTGGGTTTTGTCATATGTTGTTTTTTTTTTTTCTCACATCTTTTGATCTTATGATTAGCTTCTTTAGCCTGCTGATATGATTAATTGCTTTTTTGATTAATTACTTTGAATTGATTTTAGAATATTCTTTAGGATTACATTGCTCTTCTTACTCTAGTTTCCTAACTTATTTAGTTTCCTAAAATTATTCATTTTAGATCTTTCTTCTTTTCTAATATATGTATTCAATTCTATAAATTGAATACATATATTTAATTTAATATATATATTTAATTTTTAAATATATATTCAATTCCATAAATTTACCTCTAAACATTGCTTTTGCTGCATCTCACAAATTTTTTAATATATATATTTTTATTAAAGAAGTTGTGAGCTTACAAAACAATCATGCATGATGTGCAGAACTCCCGTACATCACCCCTCCACCAAACACCTTACATTGTTGTGGAACATTTGTTACAGATTATGAAAGAACATCATCAGACTATTACCACTAAACATGGTCCATAGCTTACATTTGCTATATTTTTCCATACATGCTGTATTATCAACATCATGTGTTAATATTGTACATTTGTTATAGTTCATGATAGAACACTCTCATATCTGTACTGTTAACCACAGTCCATCTACCACCACATGTTCTCTGTGTTATACAGTCCCATGCCTTGTAAATCTATCTAAAGTGTACACTCAGTGGCTCTCATCATGGAGTTGTACAGTCATCACCTCAGCAAATTTTTGAATGTTTTCCTTAGTGCAAAAGAAAAAATCCCCAACCCCCCTATTATTGACCCTTAGCTTTGATATAGTGCCTTCTTTGATTTTGATGCAAGATTATTATAATATTTCTGTTAACAATAGTTCATAAGTTACACTAACTGTATTTTTCCCAAGCATCACCTTATTCTTACCACCTTGGAATAGTGACGTGCATTTGTTTTAGTTCATAGAAGAACATTCTTGTATTTGCACTAATAACCACAATCCTCATTCACCTCCAGATTCACTGTTATTCAGTCCCTAGATTTCTTTCAATTGATATTTATGGCCCTATATTACTCCTTTCAGCCACAATCCCATTTATAAACCAGTGTGTTAGCTATACTCACTATAATATGTTACCATCAACTCTATCCATTTACACACATTTACAGTAAAGCTAATTAAAAATTCTACATATATTAAGCATCAGTACCCCTTCTCAGCCCTCATCTTATCTCCTAGTAACCTAGGAGATAGTAATCTAGGTTTTAACTTTATGTATTTTTTCTTCGTATTTAGTTCATATTCGTGAAATCATACAATATTTATCCTTTTGTGTCTAGCTTATTTTACTCAGCATAATGTCTTCAAGGTTCATCCAAGTAGTCACATGTGTCCCAATTTCATTTCTTCTTACAGCAGCTTAGTATTCCATTCTACGTATATATCACATTTCATTTATCCATTCATTGGTTGACGGACACTTGAGTTGCTTCCATCTTTTGGAAATTGTGAATAATGCCACTATGAATTGGTGTGCAAATGTCTTTTCACATCACTGTTTTCAGTTCTTCTGGATGTATTCCTAGTAGAGGGATTGCCCAATCATATGGTAGTTCTATACGTATCTTCCTGAGGAACCACCAAACTGTCTTCCACGGAGGCTGTGTCATTCTGCATTCTCACCAAAAGTGGAGTGTTCTTATTTTTCCATATCCTCTCCAATATTTGTTGTTTTCTGTTTTGTTTTTTTTTTGTTTTTTTTTTAATAATGGTCATTCTGTGAGGTGTGAGATGGCATCTCATTGTAGTTTTGATTTGCATTTCCCTGATAGCTAGTGATATTGAACATTTTTTCATGTGCTTTTTTGCCTTTTGTATTTCTTCTTTGGAGAAATGTCTGTTTAAGCATTTTGCCCATTTTAAAATTGGATTGCTTGCTCTTTTATTGTTAAGTTATATAGCATGAATGAACTTATATAAAGAAATGTGGTTTCCAAATATTTTCTCTCTTTGTGTATCTTACAAATTTTGATAAATTGTATATTCATTTTCAGTTAGTTTAAACTATTTTAAAATTTTTCTCAAGATTACTTTTTTGACCCATCTGTTATTTAGAAGTGTGTGTTTAATCTATATAAGTATTTTGGGATTTTCCAACTATCTTTCTGTTTTTGTTTCTAATTTCATTGTGGTTTGAAAGCATGATTTCTTATCTTTTAAATTTGTTAATGTGTGTTTTGTAGCTCAGAATGTGATATATCTTGGTGAACGTTCCTGATGAGCTTGAGAATAACATGCATTCTGCTGTTGTTGGATGAAGTATTCTATAAATGTCAATCAGATCCAGTTGATTATGGTATTGTTCAGTTCAAGTATAACCTTACTGATCATCTGCCTGCTGGATCTGTCAATTACTGATAGAAGAGTGTTGAAATATCCAACTATATTAATGGACTTTTTTGCTTCATGTATTTTGATGCTTTGTTGTTAGGCACATACATGTTAAAGAGTCTATGTCTTCTTGCAGCAATTGACTCCTGTATTATTACATAATGCTCCTCTTCATCCTTGATAATTTTTCTTCTTCTGAAGTCTGCTTTGTCTGAAATTGATACAGCATTCAGCTTTCTTTTAGTGTTAGCATGGTATATCTTTCTCCATCCTTTTACATTTATTCTATCTGTGTCTTTATATTTAAAGTAGGTTTCTTGTAGACAACCTATAGTTGGGTCTTGTTTTTAACCCACTCTGTTTTTTAGTTGTTGTATTAAGACCATTCACATTTAAAGTGATTACTGAATAATTGGGGACTTTTGTTTGTTTGAGGGGTTTGTCACCTCTTGTCCTGAATTTGTGTTCTCCTTGAATTTTTAAAACCTTTTAATTTAAAAATAATTTTAGACATGTGGAAGTATCGCAAAGGTAGTATAGAGAGTTCCCACACACCCCTCTAATGGTAGCATCTTACATAACCATGGTATATTTATCAACACTAAGACATTAATATTGGTGCATGACTGTTAACTAAACTGCAAATTTTATTCAAATATCATCAGGTTTTTCCACAGATGTCCTTTTCTTTTCCAGGATCCAAGCCAGTGTACTACATGTCATTGAGGAGACTTTTTGTTCAATTTTTTGTTTTGCTTTGGGGGGTTATGTGAGAATTTGGGGCTTTTATTTTAATAGAAGTAAAGAACTTGGCCTGTTTGAGGCAGTGTAAGGGTAAATAAAAGTGAATATAGGGGAAAGAGACCCTTTGTCTCTCACCCCCTTTTTAGAGTATCTCTTTGTAGGACATAGAGGGCCTGAGTCCTTTTTCTTACTTTTGGAATGTAGATAAATCTCTCTAGGGACTAGAAAAGCAGACTCCAGTTTTTTATGATACTAAGATTTTTCCTAGATCATGGGTCACATTACCCTTTGAAATGTAAAAACATATCACCAGGGTTAAGGTAGGAACTTATCTCGGGGTGCAATCGTTTGTCTTTTAAAAGATAAGCCTTAGTATGCTTTTGGAGACAGTCAATTAACTAAGAAATAGCTACTTCAATTCCCAAGTAAACTTGTACCTGGCTTTGCTGATAAATTGTGTGGAATTTAGTCTCTTGAGGGCTACCTACATGCACATTCTCTGTTATGCCTACTCAGTAATAAGCCAGTTTTCTTTCTTTCCATATTGATGTGAAGAGATCTCTCCATGTTGGTGTTATTTTCACTTCCATAACAGCGGTTAGAACCAAGCCCTCCATTTGCAGCTGGTACCACTGAAAGGTCCCCCTCTGTGATAGGCAGACTATGAGCAAAGGAGGTTCAAGAAGGATTATTTACCTGGCCTGGGCTCTGTGTGGGGAAATGCCTAACTTAAGAATTTGGAACAACAGGCCTGTCATCGTTCATGCAATGATAGAGTTCTAATTTAGTTCAGGAACACCCAAGCTGAAAATTATCATAGAAAGTGGTACCTGCCTGATAATACCTTTGGCCATTGGAAGAGGAAAACAAATGGAGAGCCAGCAGCTCAATGAAACCATTAGGATCCCCACAGATAACATCCCATGGAACATGAGGACTTTCATGTTTATAGAGCCCATGAGAAAACTAACAGGAGTTAGCAGAACATGACCTCTAAGTGCTTCAGATAAACTTACTTGATGTAGACTTTAAAACAGGTGTGTTTAAATCAGACAGGAATGAAAAATATACCACTGAACTTAGAAACACGACAGCTGGTTTAAAAAGCAAACTAGGCACAGCTTTTATGAGAGAATTAGGGAATGTCAAGTTAGATCTTCTACACCAAGAGAGGGGGAAAATACTAAAAATATAAAAAATATGAAAAAGAGGCTTAATAGGCATGGAGAAAAGAATAAGAAAGTCCAATCTAAGAATAATTTGAGTTCAAATAGGAAAGAATGGAGAGAATGGAGTATGGCAATATTAAAGAAATAAAATCTGATAATTTCTCAGAATGAATTGAAGACAGGAAACCTCAAGCTCAGAAATCACAATGAGCTCCAAGCAATATGAGGAGTAGGTATCACAAAGTTCCTCTTGATGTTAATCATCTCTTATTCACCTCATTAATGAGGAAGAGTTTCCCACTCTAGGGTTAAGGTTGGCAGAACACATGACATCTGACACCAGACAGATGAGATTGACAAAGCTTGTTAATCACATACCCTCATTGCCCAGGGGAGTAGGGCACACAGGAACAGAGTGTGCAAGCAGGAGCTATGAGAGACAAGCTTTGTAGTAACAAGAGGGAGGGGTGACCCCTGGTTCTGCAGGAGGATGTGATTAGCTTGTTTGAATAATTCTGGCTGGCAGGGAACTGAAGCCCTCTATTCGGGATAAGCAGGAACTATGCCTGGACCCCATGAGAAGGAGGGTTGTTGGGCTGGAGGCCCTACCCATGGGAGCAGAGTGGAATGCTTGTGGTTAGATTATGTGAGGCACTCCCATGTTCCCCAGATGTCAAGGCAGCAATGATATTGGACCTTACCTTTGGGCTTTGCACCACTGCCTCTTAAATGTGAGAGGCTCAAGAACATAAACCACTGTTAAGGGTTGAATTGTGCTCTCCAAAAAGATACATTGAAGTCCTAACCTCTGGTACCTGTGAATGCAATGTATTTGGAAATAAGGTCATTGCAGAAGACTCAGTTAAGCTAAAAGAAGGCCATACCAGAATAGGGTGGGCCCTTAATCCAATGTGACAGGTATCCTTAAAAGAAGGGAGAAGAAACAAAGACACAGGAGAAAAGGCCAGGTGACGAGGGAGGATGTAGAGCTTGAAGGATGCAACTACAAGCCAAGGAAGGCCAAGGATAGTTAGCAAACACCAGAAGGTAGAAGAAGCAAGGAAGGAGTCTTTCCTACAGATTTCAGATGGAGTGCAGCCCTGCTGACACCTTGATTTCATCCTTCTAGCTTCCAGAACTCTTAGAGAATATGTTTCTATTGTTTTAAGCCATTCCGTTTGTAGTTCTTTGTTTTGGCAGCTCTAGGAAACTAAGACAACCACCTTGGAATACCTTTTCCCTTTATTAGATGAAGGACTTGGCTATAACTGCATCTTTAGGAATGAAATCTCTCAGTATTTGCCATTTCCTCTTTCTCTGGGGGGGAGGGGGCTGAATTTTGAATAGAGGCATCTTTGTTCTGTTCAGACAAGGCTGATTTAATCCCCATGGCAACCAGTGTCTGCAACGGATGGATTCTCTCTGTCGTCCTTTCTCCTTTTGCTGATTCCTCCTCCTCTACTCTTTAATGAGGGTTCTCTAATTGATTTGAGGATGTCTGGTTAATTAGTGTGTTTGCGGGGAGTGAACGAAAACGAATAAGATTCAGTCCTTTGCTCAGGCTAATGGAGCGGACTGTCCCCCGGCTAGTCTGGGGCTGTTCACAGATGGTTTGTTCCAGCCCCATCCTGCTGTGAGCCTGGAGACCACAAGTCCCCACACCCGCCCCAGCCTTGGCTGCCACTTCCGTCAGCCTTCATGAGTGAAAGTTACTCTAAGCCTGTGTCTGACTGCTTACTGCTATCTTGGTAGCTGAATTTGAGCATTCCTTCTAGCTCTTTATAGCATATGGGAACTACTGGGTGTATATGTGCTCAGAACATACTTATTAAATAAGTGAGGACACATGGTTCATGAAACATGAAGGCATGGTTCTCCAACTCGAACGGGCATCAAATTTCTCTTGTAAACATACACCTGGCTGGATACCATCCCCAGAGATTCTGCTTCAGTAGGTCTGGGTGGGGTCCAAGAGTTTGCATTCTAAGAGATTCCCAGATCATGCTGAGGCTGCTGGTCCAGGGACACACTTTAAGTAAAGAGACCACTTTCAGAAGCACATGAGGAAATGCACTGTTTTGGAAGGTAAAGAGGATTTTTTCTGAATAATTTAGGTGATGTAAATAGCAAGGAGATGTTGTCCTGAACACCCAAAGCCTGGCAGGGGGTGGGGGGTGAAGACAGACACAAAGGAACTGAAGGGCAAGACAGGCTGACATAAGGATGGTTAGTTCCTATGAGAGCTCAGAACAGACTTTTCTAGCTGGGAGAGGGAAAGCTGGGAAGGAGTCATGGAGAGGAGCCAGTTGGCTGGGCCTTCATGGGTGAGTTGGTACCTGAGTGTGTGGTGGTCTTAAAACATGTCTCTTTTGCTGCAGAGTGGGGCCTGTTTCCCCTTTCCTTGTATCTGGGTGGGTTGTGGCTGCTGACATCAACAAACAGGTCAGCTTATCTATCAGGCACAGTGCCCAGAGCCCATACTTTTAGTGTCCTGTGAATATGCTTTAATTTATTTTAAAATCAGACAGAATAAATGGAATATAATAACAACAAATATATAATAATGAGCCAAGGATAGATTATATTCACCTCTACACTGAAGCAGTCATAAAATATAGCTCTTAATATTTTTATGGAGGAAGGATTCCATGAATGCAAACATGCCCAGCACCCACAAATGTTCTAATGCAGCTTTGCCAATCAAAATTTTTTTATTTTTTATTTTTAAAGCCGTTTTATTGAGATATATTCACATACCATATAATCCATCAAAAGTGAACAATCAGTGGCTTTTAGTATAATCACAGTGTTTTGCATTCATCACCACAAAAAATTATAGGACAATTTCATTTCTCCAAAAAGAAACACTCCACACCCCTTAGCAATCACCTCTCAATCCCTCTATCCTTCCCCAGCCCTACATAACCAGTAATCTAATTCCATTTTTATAAATTGATCTATATTTACATTTTATATAAATGGAATCATACAATATATAGTACTTTGTGTCTGGTTTCTTTCACTTAGCATAATGTTTTGGGGCTTTTTTTTTTTTTTGCCTGATATTAATGTTTTGTAACATTAACATACATTTGTTCAGTTTAAAAGAAACACACTTATATATGCAATATGACCCATATTCATATTTCACAAGAGGATTCACTATACTATATTTTTTAGTTACATTTTTTAGTTTTATTTCTAGTAATACACATAACCTTAGACTTTCTCTTTCAATGTCATGCCCATATAATAGCACTGTTAGTTACAAACACTGTGATGTGCTTTCACCTTTTCTATTCTTTTCCAAATATTAGCAAACAACTTTTTTCCAATTCTGCACAGATTAACCCTCAGCATTCCATTCTCTAACCTCATTCTATTTTCTGGTGACCTATATTCTAGTTATTAACTCCATGAGTTTGCACAATATATTTAGTTCATAATAGTGCAATCATACAGTATTTGTTCTTTGTGTCTGGCTTGCTTCCCTCAACACAATATCCTCCAGGTTCATCCATGTTGTCATAAGCTTCACAACTTCATTTCTTCTTACAACTGCATAATATTCCATCATGTGTAAGCTCTACAATTTGCTTATCCATTCATTGGTTGATGGACACCTGGGTTGTTTCCATCTTTTGGTAATTGTGAATATTGCTGCTATGAACATCGGTGTACAGTTGTCTGTTCGTGTCACTGCTCTCTGTTCTTCTGGGTATATATCTAGTATTGGTATTGCTAGGTCACATGGCAAATCTGTATTCAACTTCTTTTTTTGTTGCTACTGTAAATGGAATTTTTTCCTGATTTCCTCCTCAGATTGTTCAGAACTGCCAGACAGTCCTCCACAGTGGCTTTACCATTCTACATTCCCACCAACAGTGAACACACGTTCCTATCTCTCCACGTCCTCTCCAACACCTGTAGCTCTCTGTCTTTTTAATAGTAGCCATTCTAATTGGTGTGAAATGATATCTCATTGTAGCTTTGATTTGCATTTCCCTAATCGCTACTGATATTGAACATTTCTTCATGTGTTTTTGTCACCATTTGTATTTTTTTCTTTGGACAAATGTCTATTCAAGCCTTTTGCCCATTTTTAAATTAAGTCATTTGTCTTTTTATTGTTGAGTTGTGGCATCTCTTTATATATCATGGATATTAAACCCTTATCTGACATGTGATTTCCAAATATTTCTCCCATTGAGTTGGCTGCCTTTTCACCCTTTTGATAAAGTCCTTTGAGGTGCAAAAGTGTTTAATTTTGAGGAAGTTCCATTTATCTATTTTTTTTCTTTTGTTGCTCATACTTTGGATGTAAGATCCAAGAAACCACCAGCTGCCACAAGATCTTGAAGATGTTTCTCTACAATTTTTTCTAGTAGTGTTATGGTCTTGGCTTTTATATTTAGGTCTTTGATCCATTTGGACTTGATTCTTGTATAGGGAGTGAGATAGGGGTCCTCTTTCTTTCTTTTGTGCTGGGTCCAGCCCTGACACAGGAGGGGTAGGGGAACGAAGGTGAGGATCGGAGTCGACGAGAACAAAAAACACGTATCAGGATAGATTAGGTGATCATGAGAGAAGAAGGCTCTCTTGTTTATTTCAGATTGCTTCTTTTATACTAGATGATATCTGATTTTTTAATTTTGGCACAACAACAATATCTTATAAGAAAAAACAGGGTTCAAAAGAAATTCATCATTGGACAGACATTAGTAAGTACAATTACTTTTCACACTTGAAAACATCCTGGAATTTCAGACCTTTTTGCACACTTCAGTGCTTGCAGGCCCAATCATGATTTGTTTGCCTATCATCTAAGGCGCCTACAAGCATTTACCTGTCCTGACAATAAGTGACTTCTATGAAAGACTTCTTGACAATAGCCCTGACAATCGCATATCTCAGAGGGATTGTGCAGAAGGTTTACAGGGTCGCGAGACCCCCAAGCTGTTGAGTAATTACAACAATGGGTATGCCATCCAGGGGGTACAGGAATCCATTTTAATGGCCTTGCTGGATTTTCTTCAAGGCATAGGCCATGAATACAAGTTAATGCTTTACTATGCCTTTCTTTAGAACTATTACTCTTAGTACTTAGTTTCCTGCCTGAACAGACTGATGAACTTAAGACCTGTGGATCATAAGAATAGGAGCAATCGTTTTCATTATAGGCCACGGTTTGATTATCAGGAACAAGAACAACCGGTGACTTAGCAATGGTCAACGTGACATTTCTTCCACGGGTTTCAAGCATGTGTAATTTAGTCATTTCAGTATAGAAAGAAGTTAAGGCTGCAACCACCCCAATTAACAAAATTACA
This sequence comes from Cabassous unicinctus, assembly GCA_029593785.1. Classification (NCBI taxonomy): domain Eukaryota; kingdom Metazoa; phylum Chordata; class Mammalia; order Cingulata; family Chlamyphoridae; genus Cabassous; species Cabassous unicinctus. Next base: position 15,325 of record JAQZBX010030217.1, on the reverse strand, counting down.
TTGAGAGAGAGGTCAAGATAACCAAACAAGGTGGCGTTGCCTTGCAAACATCCACATTTCCCTAGGCCATGTCCAGAGTCTTTGCTGCTAGACAGGTAGGGTCTTGTTATGGCTCCCGACACTTTTGGTTATGGATATACAGTTCTCCCAGCACCATTTGGTGAAAAGACTGTTTTGTCCAAGTAATGTGGACTGAGTAGTTTTGTAAAAACCAGTTGACCATCGAGGTGAGGGTTTGTTTCTGGACTCTCAATTCTATTCCATTGATCAATGTGTCTCTCTTTAGGCCAATACCATGCTATTTTGACCACTGTAGCTTTGTAATATGCTTCAAGGCTAGGGAACGAAAGTCCTTCCACATGTCTCTTCTATTTTAGGATGCTTTTGACTATTCAGGTGCCTTTTCTCTTCCACATAAATTTGATAATTGCCTTTTCTATTTCTCTTAAGTAGGCTGTTGGAATTTTGATTGGTATTGCATTGAATCTATAAATCAGTTTGGGTAAGATTAACATCTTCATGAAATTTAGTCTTCCAATCCGTGAACATGGAATATCTTTCCATTTGTTTTTGTCTTTTTTGATTTTTTAACATTGTTTTGTAGTTTTCTAAATATAGGTCCTATACTGCTTTGTTTAAATTGATTTCTAGGTATTTGAGTCTTTTGTTTCTACTGTAAATGGAATTTTTTCCTGATTTCCTCCTCAGATTGTTCAATACTAGTGTACAGAAACATTACTGATTTTTGCATGTTGCTCTTGTATCCTGCCACTTTGCTGTACTCATTTATTAGCTCAAGTAGCTTTTTCATAGACATTTCAGGATTTTCTAAATATGGGATCATATCATCTGAGAATAGTGAGAGTTTTACTTCCTCTTTTCCTTTTTGGATGACTTTCATTTATTTTTTCTTTTCTGATTGCTCTAGCTAGAACTTCTAGTACAATATTGAATAACAGTGGTGACAGTGCCTTGCCAATCAAATTTGATGAAAAATGATACTTGGTGACTTCCAAGACTGGGTCAGAAAAGGCCCAGCAGATTCCACTTGTTTCTCCTCGAATGCCTGAGCTGGAGGAAGCTGGCTACCCTGTAAGAAGTCTAACTCCCCTGAGCTCATCATGCTGGACAGGTCACAGGTACATCAGTCACGGGCCAGGTGAGTGAGCTTCCTTAGACTCTCAGCTGAGCCCTCAGAGCCAATGTTTGACTGCAACCACACAAGGGCCTCCAAGTAAGAATGACCCAGTCAAGCTCTCCCCAAAATTCTACCATACAAAACAGTCCCAAATAAAATGGCATGTTTTTAGCAGCTAAGTTTTGGGAGAACTCATCATGCAGCAATAGTAACCAGAGCATTCAACCAAGGAAGAGAACTCAGAAGTTGGTGCTCTCTTGGGTGAGTGGGTGGGTGGTGGTGATGAGTTTATCAATATTTCCTGATCCTAGCACCTTGCACAGTTTATTTGTTTGGGTCAGTTTTATAGTTTAAAAAAAAAAAACTGATTGTGGACTGTATACAGTGATTTCAGTGGTGGATGATGATTGTGGTTAATAGTACAAAAACAAGACTGCTCCTCTATTACAAGGTGTTAAAATATGGAGACATGGGAAAATATAATTAATGTAACTTATAGACTATAGTTAACAGTAATATTGTACTATTTTTACAGCAATGGCAAAGAAGGCACTATATCAATGCTGAGGGTCAGTAATGGGGGGTATAAGTAGGTATGGGATTTTTCATTTTGGAATAGGGAAAACATTCTGAAATGGACTGAGCTGATGACAGCACAACTCTGTGATGAAACTGAGAGCCACTGAGTGTATACTTTGGATGGAGTGTTCACATGGCACAGTGAACCCCATGGTGAATGATGGACTGTGGTTAACAGTACAAATATGTTACAAGAATGTTCTCTCATGAGCTATAACAAATATACAATACTAATACATAGTGTAAATAATAGGATGGTATGTGGGGAAAATACACCAAATATAAGCTATGGACTATAGATAATGTAATATTATGACAATGTTCTTTTGCTATTTGTAACAAATGTGTCACTACTATGTAAGGTGGTGGGGCAATGTATGGGAATTCTGTTTGTTATGCATGATTGTTTTGTTAACTCACAACTTCTCAAATTTAAAAAAAATTAAAATTAAAAAACTTACAAATCCTGCTCATGACAAAAACAAAACAAAACAAAAACAAAAACAAAACAAAACTGGATTGTGGTTCTGCCCAGGCCTGTGAGACGTTTGTTTCTTCAGTCACCAGCCAGGAAGGAGGTAGGAGTTTGCATTACCCAGTTGGCAATGGAAAGCCGTCGAGCAGAGTGAAGGAGGGGAGCAATAGGGCTTGTGCTTTAGCAAGGATGGCGGAGGCTGTGGAATAAAGACTGGATTGTTGGTGGAGTGGGTGGGGCATGGAGAGGCTGGGGAATGGATACTGGAGGATGGAGCCCCGGGGCAGCAGACAGAAAACTGCATTCTGCTCACTTATGTAGAAAAGGAACTTATTGAAGGGTCTCAGCTCTTTTTTCAGACTGATGTGAAGGCTGGGGAAAAGGCGCAGGGCCATGGCAGGCCAGGCAGCCCTTCTGAGGCCATGTCATGCCTGGGAACAGTCTAGCGAGGGTATCGCTGTACACAGAGTAGCCGTGGGACACTCGCCTCTGCCACTGTGAACTTCACTCACTCTCCCTGAGCCCTGGGGTCCAGGTCCAGGTAGGAACTTTGAATGGCTAGGGAGTGGGAGAGTAAGCATCTGCCATCCTTGTGTTTTGTAGGGGCCACCTCTTTAAGGTACCCCAACACCTGTTTGGATACTGAGTAGCCCAGTCTGAAAAGTAAATTCCACTTCAGCAGGTGAGAAATTGAGAAGACCCAAGGTGTGGCGGGGAAGGGAGAGGGAGCCTGCCTGGAGAGGAACACGGGGTGGCGCTGACCAAGAGTCAGGCTCTTGATACATGCAGGGGAGGTTCAAATCCTTGCTCTAACACTTGCTAGTGAGGTGACTGTGGGCAATTTGTTGACCTCTCAGAGTCTTTATTACCTTACCTGTAAGATGGGGACAATGATGTTATCCATCCATAAAACTGTGACCAAAATGAAATGTGATCATTTTGACAAGAGGTTTATTTTACTTGTGTTACTTTTAGTGGGTCATTGGAGGTAAACCTGGGCAGAGGCAAGGGGTGAAGGTTGATGCTTGGGCTTCTGTTTGGGTAAGTGGGGAGGCCAAGAAGCTGTGAGAGGTGTGGGGGGATATGCTGGTTCAACACTGGATGGACTGTGCCTCTGTGCTCTCAGAAGACTACACAGATGTCCAGGAGCCATCAGCTATGTGGGCCTGGGGTTCAGGTGCACATCCAGGTTGGAAAGCAGATTGGAGAGTTCTTTACAGATAGATGGTGATTCTGCCATGGGATCCCAGGTGAGGGCAAGAGAATGGTGTCTAAAGGGGCCCTCAAAATACAAGTGCCTTCATTTGTGTTTCCCCAGTGACAAAATTGTAATCAAGGAAGCCCTGGGGGCTCCTCAGAGGAAAAAAAAAGGGGGGGGGCATGCCCTCTTGAGTTTCCGCTTTATCTTTTGAAATTTGAACGAAGGCAGTGACCCTGGTTTATTACCTTTGACCAATAAAAAAATAAAGCCCACCTGTCCTAAACCTGCCCCTATAAGACAGACAAACCCTGGTCCAATTCATAGGCGTCAAGCTAACTTCTCCTCTATGTCGATAAAAATCCTTTGCCATCCCTAGAAACCAAAGCTGCTTCCGTTCTGGCTTCCTTTGCTGCAGCAAAACTTTGGCGTCCTGCACAGAATGCCTCTGGCGCGCACATGATTATGCGTTTAACCCCCCTACTGTGTCTGGGGCACCTTAGACTGGCAGAGCATCAGGGCCGGCTCTGAAAACCCCAAGAAGGATAGATCTCTCTGCGGAGCCCCAACTCCTGGCTTAGTCTCAGTGACGAGCGTACCCGCGCCTGGCGTCAGGGAGAGGGGCTGGAGTCCTGCCCTGGAAAATAATGAGCGGAGAAGCCTTTGCTGATTAGTTAAGTCCCGGATAATCCTGGTTGATGAAGGCAGATCCTGACCTCTTAAAGGATTCAGGATTCCAAAACCACTCCGGGGGCCAGCCCGGGACGGGGACGGTCGGGGGGTCTCGGCCTCTGGCAGCGGATCTGTCTGAACATGTGGAGTCAGAGGGCTGGGAGGAACTCACCCTCCACCCCGCCTAAGCGCAGAGGCGTCTCCCAAAGCCCGCCGCGCACCGCATAGACTCGACACCTGCCGGGGGCGCCCGCGGGACGCGCAAAGCGTGGGGACGCTGGGGCCCGCATGCTCTCTCTTTTCCAAGTCTCCTAAACCCACCAAGAGCGACTAGACGTGCTTTCCCCGGTTGGCGGATGCTGAGCAAAGCGCTTAGCCAGCCCAGCTCCGGCTGCGGCGCCCTCCATTCCCGGGCGCCCGGGTTCTGAGCGGATCCGGTTCAGTGTGCTAGTGGAACTTTGATTCTGGCCAGCGGCTGGGGATAGGGATGGGGATGCACATTAGCGAGCGCCGGGCGGGAGGCCAGTGAAAGTGTCCTCGGGCGCTTCGCCGCGATGCTGCCAAAGAGGAGGCACCCCGGGGTTCAGCTCGCCTCCATCAGGCCCTGCGGGCCCCTTCCCTGCCAGGAATTGCAAGATCCCCCTTAGATCCTCGGTGTGACATGGTTAAAAATCCTTAGTTTCTCTCATCAGTAAAATGGGTTTGGTAAAAAGCCCCGTTCTCTAAGAGGTTGGAGACGGAGGTGTACTGCGGTCCCTCGGCGTGGGTGCCCGAGGTTGAGCTCCCCCTCCCTGGTCTCCCGGAATCTCTGGGTCCCTGACGGTCTAGTTGGGGTCTGTCCTTTCTCGGTGATCTCCTGCTTCTCCTGGCAGAGTTTAGGGGAGGGGGACCCCAAGATCCGCGCAGGGGCTAAGGGCCGCTGGCCGCACGTGCAGGCTGCAGGCTGCGTGCGCGTGTCGTCACGTGCACCTGAACTGCCTCTTACACCCTCCTGGTGCGGATAACCTGGCTTGGACCACCTGTCCCACTGTCCGTCCCCGACGCGGACAAAATGTGGAATCTAGGAGTCCGCCTTGACTGCGGGCCTAAATCCGGATTTACAAACGGGTTAAGAAGCTAGCTGCCCGGCGAAGAGCCAGAGCATCTCGGCCGGGTCCTGTATCACGAAGTCTTCCCCTGAACCCAGAGATAAATCTTGGGGAGAGATTCCTGGCCGAGCCGAAAACGACCCCGGCAGGTGTCTAAAGCCGCCCTCGAGCCTGAGCGAATCAAATGACAATTATCCCAAAGGAAATTTATTGTTTTGCTAATCCCGGGAACAGCTTTCGAGGGGAGATTTGGGTCTTCCTTTAATAATGGAAAGTTAATGCGCAACCTCTTGTAATTATCTTTATCGGAAGCCGCCTGTTTAATCTGCGGGTTTAGCTGGAGAGTACCCAATCCAAGGCGCAGCACTTTCCCGGCTCTGAGAGTTGTCCTTTCTCTCGCTGGATCACTTCGAACTATCAGGCCCGCGAGTGGGACTGCAGAGGTTCGCTTCGGGGGTTTTCTTGATTTGTGAAAGGTAGGGTTGGGAGGACGGGTGGGTAGAGTGGCCAGTGATGAAGACAGAAGACAAGAAAGGAAAGGAATGAGGCTAAATTCAGGCCTATTGTCGCCACCGGAGGTCTCCAACTCGCAGCTGGTGGGCCAGGAGTAACTTGCCCACGTGTTTTGTTTGGTGCGCAGTTTATTAAAATAGCGCCAACTTTAAAGAATATGGGGGTTTTCACATGGAGACCAGGCTGTCTTCGAATAATCATAAACCCTGGCAACAGTTTATTAGCACCGGTGCCCAGGAGTGCGCCCCTGTAGACTGGCTTTATTTCCCAGCCCCGCGCCCCCTTCCGGCATTTAGGGTTGTTCTATAGATACTGGCACATACATATACTAAAAAAGTATTCATTGCTTATCTGAAATTCAAATTTAACTGGGCCTCTTATAGTTTTATCTGCTTTGAAATCTGGCAACCCTATCCTCATTGTCTTAGCCTGCCCCCACTCCATCCCCCTCCTACTTGTCACCTGCCTCTGGTCCTTACCCTCCGCCCACCTTGTCGGAGTTTTTGGACACTGCACAGCTGGACCCCTAGAGTGCGGGGGCAAGGGGAAGGATCTGGCTAGAGGGCGGGATCGCCATGGAGTAAATAAACGTTTTCACCCCCTTTCCCCTTGAGGATCCCCTGGGAAGGCTGACTTGGTTCCCGCGGTGGAGTTGACCGACTAGCGGGGGTCAAATTGGTGGTAGTGGTGGAGGTGCGCTGGGAACTGGGCTTCTGGGTATTAGTAGGCTACTAGGCCGATGCGGGAAGGCTTCAGGACCACTGGGAACTGGCTTCCATCCGGAACGTCTGGAAGGGAAGGGAAGACCACTGCGAGGTGTGGAACCCGCGGCTTTGACAGGGATGGGCAGACAGCGGGGTTGTTGTCCCCTCCCTCCTTCCCTCGCCCAGCTGGAGAGGAGAGGGGAAAAGGAGGGGGACTAAAGGGACTGCAGCTGGGAGGGCGGCGATCTCGGGGAGGGGAACTGGTGGCGTCCTCATCTTGTGGGGTCCGGAGTGCCGACGCGCCCGCGACCCGCTGATTGGAGCTCTGCTGCCTTCCGCGCCCGCCGGACGGTCCAGATGTATAAAGGGTGGTCGGAGCCGGGCCCCCTGTGCAAAGAGGACTCGGCGGGGGGTCGCACCTCGCCGGCTGAGAAGCCATGACCGGCCGAGACGCTCTTGCCGACGGGCGAGCCAGAAGCACCGCGCTGGTGCCGGGCAGCGCCCGGCCCGGCCCGCGCCCCCGGGGCTTCGCCATCACCGACCTACTGGGCCTGGAGGCCGAGCTGCCGGCACCGGTCGACCCCGAGAGGGGTTGGGGCTGCGAGGGCCCCGCGGCGGCGCCCTGCCCGGGCCTGGGGCTCGGCGGCTCCTGCCTGGCGCGCCGTGCTGTCCCGCTGGGGCTCGGCCTCCTCTGCGGCTTCAGCGCGCAGCCGTCCGCGGCTCGGGCGCCTTGCCTGCTCCTGGCCGACGTGCCGTTCCTGCCGCCCCGAGGGCCTGAACCCTCCATCCGGCAGTCCCCGGGCGGCGCGCGCCCATCGCCCGGGCTCGGCGGTGAGAAGCGCAGTGAGAGCGTCTCGGCGTCCGGTAATCAGGCCCCGCGTCCTGCTCCTGACCCTGTTCCCCCGGGCTTCGGGCCGTGCTGGGTAACACACCATCTCCCCACTGCGCCCCCACCCCCAGCATCTCAGATTTAAGGGAAGGCTGGACCCTAGAGCAGGGCCCCGTGGGGGTGGGGGTGGGGACGTATACCCGCAGCTTTACCCAGCCCTCACCTGGTCGACTTCTGCCCAGATCCCTCCTTTCCTCCGGGATCCGGCCCCTGCAGCGCTGCAGGCTCCACGACTACCCAGGTCTGGCTCTACCCTGGGGGTCCCAGCGACCCAACAGCCATCTCCCAAGGAAAGGCTTTTCTCCAGCGCCTCAGTGGCGCTAATTTCGGCCTTCGGGAATGGCGTGGGTCGAGAAGGAGGGAGGACTGTCTTGTTCACCAGCAGAACGGAACTTGATACCCATTAGAACCTGGTACCCAATGGGCGCTCAAATGTTTGCGGAATTGATTGAATCATGGACGGGTCCCTAGTGAGCGCGCTCGCCTTGGGTCCTGGAGCTGTCCGCTTCCTGTCGTGCTGAAAGCAGGGTCCTGTGTTCCTCCTCTCCTCAAGACCCCTGCACACAGGAAAGGAAATGACCGCGCCGGTTTCATTGTAGTTTTTCATGGCATTTTGTTCGCAGCCTACCTATTGTCGCAATGAAGTTGCCACGGATTATGGGGAAAGAGAAGGAAGCAGTGGTATTTGATAAAGGATAAGGGCCAAGTAATGGAGAGGTGTGGAGTATAGGGAAAGAAAAGGGAGAATTACACACACACACACACGCAATAAACGTGGGCAAAGGGAAACTATATAACAGAACCTAGAGTTGAGCATCCTGGCAGCCAAGGCAAAAAGGGTACATTAGTTAATTAGAGGAAGCATGCCAGATCAGCAGTCAGGTAAGAATATGCCAAGATATGAGCTCTAATAGGAATTTATTCCTGAGTCTTTATGTAAAAGAAAATGAAACTCCCTTTTAGTTGTTTCACTAAAAAGGCAGAAACTACTTTCATAGGATTCGTTCTTTCTTCTATGAGAGCTAGTCAAACAAAAGGCAAAAAAGGCTATTAAATCCTAGTCTGTAGGGCATTTCTGGAAGAGTGGCATTGTTCAATAGAAATATCATGCAAACCACTTATGTAATGAAAATTTTTCATGGCCACTTTAAAAAGTAAAAAGAAATGAAATTAATTTTAATACTATATTGTACTTAATCCAAGATATCCAAAATATTACCATTTTACATGAGAACAGTATAGACTTATTAAGGAGATGTTTGACCTTTTTTGGTAAGTCTTTTAAATTAACTCAGTATTTTATATTTGCAGCAGGTCTCACTTTGGACTTGCCATATTTCAAGTGCTCAATAGCCACATGAATGGCTACCAGATTGAGCAGTGAAGTATTAAATATCATAGTCTAAGCATAGTGTTTCTTTCTCTCTTTTTTTTGGTGAGCTAATTGATGTAAGAGCAAAACTGATATTTTTCTTATTTTTGTCTTTCTTCATTAAATTGTTAGTATTTTGAAGCCATTATGTTCTTTTAAAACAATGAATCTGGCAATGCCTTTCTAACCTTCCTCCATGCCCACCCCCCCGAGCTTTTGTTATGATGGATATCAAAAGCTAAAGCACAGTGGAGTGGTTCTTCAATTTTAGATAGCATATGCACACTGTGGACACACTTGTTAAAAATGGGTTTCCTGGACTTCACCTCCAGAGATTCTGAATTGGTAGAGCAGGGACAGGTGTGATTCTAAGATTCTGATGTCACAAACCAAAGACTGATGTAGGGGCAAAGATGAAGCAATTGGAGGCAGAGGGAATTGAATGACTTTGGAGGTTGTGTAAGGAAAAGAAGAGTAATTAGTGGCCAAGCAGCTTAGTCCTCACAGTCTGAACTTTGAATCCCAACTTCACCATTTATGACCTGTGTGATCTTGGGCAAACTACTTAACCTCTCTGTGCCTCAGTAAAAAATAGGATGATAATAGCAACTCTTTTGGAGTGTCTTTATCTGATGAAGAATAATGGAGATAAGGCCTGGACAATGATAAGCATGCAGAGAATATAGTAAATGATTTAAAAAAGGTTATCTTTTATTGTTACATGTTCACATTCCTGGACAGACTTGTGACTCCAACCCCTGAATTCAAATCCTGAAAATAATATGAAAAAATATGCTCACCCCTGAAGTCCTCTTTCTCCATGTGCCAACAGATGAGGACAGCCTGTCAGAAGACAGGAGTGACCTGAAGGTATCCACTGTCCCAGGCAGGCGGAAGAAGCGGAGGCACAGGTAAAGTGCTGGCTTCCCTCTCTATCCCTTCCAGTATTATGAGACCAGAGCCTGGGAACTAATGGCCCTGGATTATGGCAGCCCAGTGACCTCCTGGTTGGAGTGAGAAGGGCAGAGCGCCCATTTGGGAACATAATTATACAATTCCCAGGAGGCTGCAGGACAATCTTCCCAGCATTTTAAAGACCCGGTTTCTCAGGTCTTTAAAATGGGTCTTATCAGGATGAGCTGATGGAATTTGTTGAGGAGAGAAAATGGACTGTGTTTCATTTAAACCAAACTTCTGAACTTTCCAGAAGCTATTTAGGGCCAGAAGGAAGAGGTGTGGTGTCCCATTATCATGAGGTGGCCTTTCAGGGGACGGATGGCAGGGGAAGCAGGACTGGTCGTCCTCTAAGGCTGGGAAGCTCAAGAAGGCCCCTGTGGACATATGCTCATGTGTGTGTCCCAGCAGGACTGTTTTCACCGCCCACCAGCTGGAAGAGCTGGAGAAGGCATTCAGCGAGGCCCACTACCCAGACGTGTATGCCCGGGAAATGCTGGCTGTGAAAACTGAGCTCCCTGAAGACCGAATACAGGTATCCAGGGTCCCTGTTCCCCTTTTCAAACATGCCCCAGAGAACCATGGACCCATTCTCCTCACACACAGCCACTCCTAAACACCCTGACACATTCTTGTTCACACCAAAGCCAAGGCTCACCTATCTGAAGGTGCCACAACATGAGGACTGCCACTTTTATTTCAAGAGAATATCCTTTATAATCCTCATGTCTTTTCCCCTCTAATGAAATCATTCTTTAAAATTACACAAAAACAAGTGTGCTGCAACTAGCAACTATACAAAAATTTATCAATGAAAAAAAAAAGTGACTATCCCTTCTCCTCAAACCCTCAAAGGAACCAACATAAATAGATGTGACCTCTCCACATCTTGTCTCCATGTCATATATATTTATTTTAAAATTTTTACACTGGTATCATGACTTCTTGCTTGACAACACATTGGCCATTCCACCAGGTCAAAAGATATGCTACCAACTTGCTCTTTTAAACAGCCAGACCATATTCCACAATGCTCCTTTATTAAGATAATGGTTTTCATGAGAAATCTTGCCAGCAAGGACCATTGCCCCAGCAAACTCTTTCTGATCAAGGAGAAAAATCAGTAAACATTGATATCTACTTCCTTATACAATGCCTGGTAAAAATACTTTTGTTTGTTTATTTTTCATTCCTGACACTGTGGCAAACTTCAGTGGTAATGCATTATTCCCACAATGATGACTCCAGGTGCGGTTTGAGTGAACAGTGAGCATAACACCTGGAAAGTCCCAGCTCTAGAAGCTCTGCCCTTGAGTGGACACTTGCCCATTTCCGAAAGAACTCCATGTGTAGGGGGACCGTTTCAGCTCCCTTAAGTGTCCCTTATCACGGATGTCTCTTCCAGTATCTCCCTTCTGCTTCCCTTCCTGCCTCACACCAGGTCTGGTTTCAGAACCGGAGGGCCAAGTGGAGGAAGAGGGAGAAGTGCTGGGGCCGGAGCAGCGTGATGGCCGAGTATGGCCTCTACGGGGCCATGGTGAGGCACTCCATCCCACTGCCCGAGTCTATCATCAACTCTGCCAAGGGAGGACTGGTCGACTCCTGTGCCCCGTGGCTCCTGGGTAAGAGAGAAGGGGCCCGTGGTGAGCAGACGGGGCTGGAGATGTTGGGGTGTGGCTCCCAACGTTGGGCAGGCCATGTGCAAAGGCAAAGCACTGGTAATTTATTTCCATTCAGATTCACAATGTTACATCTGGTTTCAATTAATTGCAAGGCTTAGAGTATCTGGAAAATCACTTCATGTTTTCACTGGAACTGTGCAGGCAGTGTGCGGAAAGGTCACGTCAGGCTGTTTGTGCTGCTAAATATGTATTTGTGATCTAATGCATAATACTTACATTATGTGAAATATGTCTTTCCAAAATGTCAGGTGCTATTAGAATTTTTGGAAACCATACAATATAAATGTTCCAAGATGTCATAAAGGAATCCTGTAGAGAATCTTTTCTTAAGTGACTCATTGTTTCTTGCTCTATCTTTTGGGTAAATCTGGACATAATGTTTGCTGACTGGGAGAGTTCAGGACGGTGCTGAGTGGTGAAATCTGGAGATAATGAACCCTCTTCCTGAGAGTCAGGAGGTCCAGTTTCTGGTCCTGGTTCTGCCATTAATGACTGGCCATGTAGCTTTTCTGTCCCTCAGTTTTTCAGGGTGAAAATAGTCTACAGTGGTGAGGCCCAAGCTTTGGGGGCCTGCATGTTCTCAGGAGGCCTTTGCTCTATTTGCTCCATTCTCTGTTACCAGGGACAAATTTGGCAGGGCTCAGCTCTGAGGGATGAGTCACAAACTGCATGTCAGGGGGGTTAGTGTTACCGCGGAACGGGTGGCGGATGGCAGCACTGTAGGTTGGAAAGGGGGTGGTTTTTCCATTCAGTAAACAGTTTTTGAACACCCATCCATCAGAGACTATGCTGGAGACTGAGATGCCAAAAATAAATCTGATCTTGAGTCTTCCCTGAAGGACTGAGGAGACTTGAGAGGATTTGGGGGCAGAGAACCAAGCCTTCCCCTCTGGAATTACACCAGGCAGCTGGGGACCCCTGAAGGTCAGATGCCTCCTGGCCTCAGCCCTGCAGCCTTTAAGAGAAACCAGGACCAGTGCTGCCAGACATTCTGATTTTTTTTGAGAGGAGCTGGTAGTCTGGCTTTTGAGGAGCCATCTTCCAATTTTTAAATGTATATAAATAAATATATATAGAGAGAGTTTAATTTCAATTTTAATTTACTATGTAATTAAAATACACACATAATTTAAATATATATTAATTAAATATTAAAAATTAATTAATATATATTAAATTAAATCTATATTTGAATATATAAAATATATTTAAATATAATTTAAAATATTTATATATAAATATATATATTTAAAAAATAAAAAATATCTAAAATCACTGTATATATACATATATAAAAGTCACTGAAACAAATTATCTTTCCTGGCTGCATTTAGCTGGCAGACAACAGTTCTCAACCCTTAATGAACGGGGGCCGGTTATCTACGTGTCTTTCCTGTAGGCTGTGGACATAGGCACTGCCAAGGACGGTGATAATGGGTTTCCAGGACAATGATAAGAAATTTACTCAGTTGCTGACTTTAAGGATTATTTTGATTTTTTTCTGGTCTTTTATTTTATCTTTTGCAAGGGATGCACAAAAAGTCCACAGGGATGATAAGGAATCCAGGAAGTGAAGGAAAGTCGGCAGGACTCGGGGGCTCTGACCCTCTCCAAAAAGACTCCAGCTCAAGTCAGGCAGGATCCCAGACAGGCTCGGGCAAAGCCAGCCACGAGAACAGCTTGGAAGACGTGGCGATGGATCTCTCCAGCTCCGCGCGGCAGGCTCCCAAGAAAGCGCACCGGATGGCGGGTGCTCAAGGGTACTCAGACTGCGCCGGGCTGGGGCCGTTCCAGGGGCTCCAGCCTGGGAAGGTGGGAGCCTCATGAGGCTCATGGCAAAGGCTGGAACTGAGCACACTCGTCCTAGCGTTCTTCAAAAGACAGAAGTTGTCCAAGACAAACCCTCTCTGTCCGAGGATAAACTGCAGTGCCACTTGCTTTTAGAAGACAAATGGTTGTGGTGATTTAGGGGAAATTCCATCTCGTTCTGGAATGGAAACCATTCCTTAGAGGCACTTGAATTAGTTAAATAGGTGTAACGTTTCGATTCTCGTTTGTAGAACTTAGGGAAGGAGGATTTAAAGTCCAAAAAAAGCATTTTCACCGCTGGGCTCATAAGATTCAGTTTGATACGATGTATAGGTTAATGGTTCATGTCCGACATCCTCACTCTGAATTTGACAATATAAAATTATTTTACCTCCAGAAGAATCTGTTATCTTTATAGACCATGAAGACTGCATATAGCCATATAAATGAATTATATGCTTTTATACTTTTTAGCTTGAACTTGGCTTTGGACATTTCAATTTTCTCGTTATGCAATAGTTTTGTGTTCTCTTGAGTGTCATTTGACAGATTATATGTATGGGAGATCATAAATAAGCAATAAAGAAAGTCATATCCCCACCACCCCCTTCTGAAGTAGCATGGGACTATATTTAAACAATTGTTGAATGTCTATAAAACATTTCAGGGTCAGACTAGACTTCTTAGTCTTTATATTTATATCTGAAAGCACTTTAGTGATTTGGACTTTATGAATGTTTCCTTTACTTATGATTTAAAAATATCAAAAATAAGTGTGTTTGTTTCTCAGTGCGCTTCTCCTAGTTCACACGACATCTCCATGGTTGCCGATCTTTTTCAATCTCAGAACTTCCAAAGCATTTTATTCTCCCATCCTGTGTGGCTTATCCTTTGTTGTATTGTAGACTCCCTTGCTAGACTGTAAGTTCCTATGGGACAAGAACCATGTCTAATTCATCTTTTGGAATTCAGAATTGAGAGAGAGAGAGAGAGAACCTGTGATGGAGGGGCAAACGCGTAGCTTCAAGAAGCAGATGGAGGGGGGAAGTGGGTGTAGATCAGTGGTTGAGTGCCTGCTTCCCATGTACGAGGTTCTGGGTTCAACCCCCCGTATCTGCTGGAAAAAAAAAAAAAAAGCGGCACAGGTGGAGGGAACCAGCCACTTTCCACAGATTTCTCTATAAATAATGATCATAGTGATTCTTCAGGCAGGACCTGGTATTCCCAGCTCTTCAGACGAGAAGAATGAGAAACATTTTTTTGGTCTATTCTTCTCATCCCACATGTGTTCTGAACTATCATGAAAATTAAGTATCACTTATTCCTTACTATAGAAACAGAAAACAATGAGCCCTATTTTCTTTTATTCAATCCTGGCTAACAGAGATCATGGCTGAAACCTGAGACTCAACCTCTAAAGAGCAGTTGTGGGCAAAGAATGCTAGAAGGATAAGAGACAACAGACCAGGTTCTGAGGCTCTGTGCTCAAACTTGTTCTGGACGTCTTCTGCCTCCAGGGGGTTCCCATACATTTCTTTATGCTCATTCCTCAAATTCTTGCTTTCATCTCTCTATCTTGGTTTATCCAGGGTTGAGTGTGGAACAGGGGCTTGTAATCTGAATAAATTATATGCATTACAGTCAAAAAATAAAATATTATGCAGTCCCCAAAAATGATAAACTGTATTTACTTACATGGAAAGATACCTGTTCATGAAATGTTGTTGAATGAAAATCTCCAAATGAAAGAAAATTAAAAATTAAAGCTACAAGTAGAAATGAACAAACATGTAAATCATAATATAAATGAAATAACTAACAACTGGTTCTACAAAAAATATATACAAACAGACAAACTTCTATGCACCATCATAGAGAAAAAGGACAAAACAGGAATATGCAAAAGACGAAGGGGCTAGAACTACTAATACAGACTATTTAATTTTGTAAGAAAATATTATTCACAATCAAAATGCATATAAATATGTTTAAAAATCTCCCACAAATGGATAAATTTCCTGGGAAAATACATATTACTAACATTGAATAAGCATGAAATAGGAAAGATCCATAACCAGAAAAGTCATAAAATAATTACACTATTTAAATCGTTCTGGGTCTAGATGGAATTATGTGTACATTGAAGTCTCCAATTATTATTGTAGAACTATCTATTTCTTCCAACTCTGTCAATTTTTAAGACTTTTTATTTTGAAATAATTTCAAACTTACAGGACAGTTGCAAAAAAAAA
>JAQZBX010030216.1:0-26916 GCA_029593785.1 Cabassous unicinctus | reverse complement strand
TTTTCTGTGGGCTGCTTTCTGCATTGATTAATAATATTTTTTCACATTGCATCACCCCTCTAGTGACTAGACTAATTCCAAACCAGTCAAAGAGAAGGAAATAAGTTACCTTTACTGCACTCTTTTTCCCAACCTCCTGAATGTTAAAATTTACCACTATCAAAAAAAGAAGTAAAAGTTCCATGGTATTTTAGCCAGTGTGAAATCCCCTAATTCTCTTTTCCAATCAGCAGGGAACCTAATTTTTTTTCTCCAAATTCTTCAATCCTACACATCATAAAGCCTACATAGGTGTGGTATAAAACAAATCATGAGTTAGGTATCAACTTCCTTTCTGATACAGAGCAGCTTTCTTCTATTAAAGACTTAGATTTCCTTTCTGATTATAAATTCAGGCTCATGAAATTACAATTTCTTTAATCCTGCTTAACATAGTCAAAATCATAAAATGCAAAAATTTTAAACAATTACAAAAACTCATTTGGATGTGGCAGAGTTACAGTGTACACTGACATAGTGAAATACAGTTTCTGACTTCAGGGAATTAACACATGGGGGTGTGTGTGCGCAGATTGTGTCTCAAAGAACAAATAGATGACAAACAACTAACAATCTCTGTTATATAAATCATATATAATCTTAAATCTGGAAAGAATAAACTTGTCCCAATCACACCCTAAAGTTTCCCACATTTGACCTTTTTAACCCTATGTTCTTCTATGTGAAAGAACAATAAAAATGATAAGACTAGAGAACAAACTATATCCCTTTAAAATTTAAAGATATTTCCACATATATTATCTAATTTAATTCTTGCAATAAGCAGCACCTTAAGGATGATGCTGTTTCTCATTTTCATAGGTAAGCAAACTGAGTCTCACAAAATATAAGTTACTTGTATAAGATCAAGTCCTAAGAGACAGAACTGGGACAAGATCCAAGCTCTCTGCTTTGTGTATTTTTTCCCCTTTCACATTTATTGATTTTTTTCCCTCCAAATACTCCTCTTGACATCCTACTCACCCTTTGAGGTCCAGCTCAGCTGCCACCTTCATGAAGGATTCCCCAATTTATTCTATTTTCAAATCCTACAGTACTACCTAGTTCTTTTGTGATTCTTAACCTGTAGTATCTTTATTCTGTATTATTACTGTATGTGTCATTACTGCTGCCAGATGGTGGGCTCTTTGAGTCCAGATTAGTGTATTGTTATAAATTATAAGTAGTAAGCATACAGGAAAATTGTGAATGAGTGAGTGAATGAATGAATATGAATAAATGAATGAGTGACATTCCAGGAGTCTGCCATGAAGCAGTGTTGTGATAACACACTGGGCCAACAATCTTTCCTCTTAGAGTTGCCAGTAAAGAGGGGAAATGAGTCCAGGTACAAGATGAGGCTGAGCTTTGAACTCAAAGGTGTAGTACTTGATGTGCCATGGTATGCTGCCCTGTTGGCTTTGGCCTTCTTTTTACCATTGGTTCTTTAATTTCACCTTTCATGCTAGTACTCCTTACTGGCAGACAATAGCATTGGAGCCATCAGATAGAAATGTCTCACTTCTGTCTCCTGTTATCTCACAGTCTCCTTTAATTTGAGGTATGCAGGGAGTTTTTTTACCTTTCCTGCCACCTCCAGCAGATCCTTTAGCTGTTGGTAGGTCATTGGCCCCACTGATCTTACTCTCTTCTCTTTGTTCTGCATCTTCTCCTCTTTGTGTTTTCATTGACCACTGTAGTCTAGTTGAAGCAGCAGGGTTGCACTGACTATCCTGACAGTCAGCATGTGATGAAATCACTACAGAAATGTCATCATGTGTGCTGCTTTGATAGTAGGCAAAATCCTGGGTGGTGTTTGAGTAGAGCTCCCACAGAGTATTTTCTCAGTGCGTAGTCTATGAGCTTGGAACCTACCAGTGGTATAGCAGACCACTAATCAAAATAGAAATCAGTTAGCAAGACAACTAGAAAACAAGTACAATGTCCCTTTATATAGAATATATGGTTTCTATTAAGAATGGTGGCTATGTAGAGTGATGTATTCCTTTTGGAAAATTATTTAGAAACAGAAACCAAAATTTTATGTATGAATTTATTACAAAGCCGTAGTAACCCAAACAGTGCAGTTTTGACATAAAGATAGACTTATAGTCCACTAGAATAGGACTGAGAGTTCAGAAATAAACCCATACATCTATGGCCAACTGATTTTTGACAAGGGTGCCAAGTATATTAATTGAGTCTTTTCAACAAATGATGCTGAAAAACTGGACATCCACTTGCAAAAGAGTGAAGTTGGACCCCTACCTCATACCATATACAAAAATTAGCTCTCAGTGTATCAAAAGCCTAAACATAATATCTAAAATCATAAACTCTTAGAAGGAAAAATAGAGGAAACCTTCAAAACCTTGGATTTGGTAGTGATTTCTTAGGTATGACAGCAAAAGCACAGTTAAAAAGGAAAAAAATGGATTTCATCAAAATTAAAAACATTTTTTCATCAAACGACACTAAGAAAGTGGAAAGACAGCCTACAGAATAGAAGAAAATAATACCTAGTCATATATCTGATAAGGGTTTAATATCCAGAATATATAAAGAACTGCTCCATCAGAAAAACAATAAGCCAAATAGCACAATTTAAAAATAGGCAAAGGACTTGAATAGACACTTCTCCAAAGAAGATATACAGATGGCCAATAAGCACATGAAAAATTGCTCGACATCATTGATCATCAGGAAAGTGCAAATCAAAATCACTATGAGATACTACCCAGTAGAATGGCTATTAAAAAGCAAAAAGAAAGAAAATATTAAGTACTGACAAGGATGTGGAGAAATAGGAACCCTCATACATTGTTGGTGGGAAATGATTTGGCAGTTCCTCACAAAATTAAATGTGGAACTACCGTATAACCTGGCAATCCCACTTGTAGGTATATACCCCAAAGAATTGAAAGCAGGGTCTCAAACATATATATGTACTCCAATGTTTATAGCAACCTTATTCATAATAGCCAAAAGGTGGAAGGAACCCACATATCCCCTCAACAGATGAATGGATGAACAAAATGTGGTATAGACACGTAATGCACTATTACTGGATGAACCTTGAAGACATCATGTTGAATGAAATAAGCCAAACAAAAAAAAGGCAAATACTGTGTATGTCATTTATATTAAATACCTAGAATAAGCAAATTTCATAGAGACAGAGAGTACATTTAAGGTTACCAAAGGATAAGGGAGAGGAAGGGTGCAGAGTTTCTGTTTGAGGTGATGAAAAAGTTGGGATAAGGGGTGGTGGCAACAGTAGCACAATATTTTGAATGTAATTAATATCACTGAGTCATACATTTAAATGTGGTTAAAATGGGAAATTTTGACTTGTGTATATGTTACTACCATAACAAATTTTTCTCAAAAATTATGTATATTTATACCCCTTTTGACCTGACAGTTTCCTACCAGGACTATAATCAAAGGAAATAATGCCAAAGTTAAAAATATGAATATGCTATATCAGGAATGCATTCAGCAGTGTTAGAGAAACCGTGCCAGCAGCCTAACAAAAATAGACATCTTTCTAATACAAGAAGAATCGAGAAGACAGCATTCAGGACTGCTGAGGCAGTCCTTGATGTCACTGACATCTCAGGCTCCTTCAGTGGCTTTTGTCCTCACTGTCCCTTGTGGTTACAGGATGGCAAGTTTATCTCATGTTCTTATTCCAGGTTTTAATTAGTTTCCAGGCCTTATGCCCCTGAGGTACAAGAGAGGGCTCAGAAGGGTGGGAGATAGCCTGAGTATCAGTAAAAATATCTGACCCAGCAAAACTGATGAATTATTCATGAAGAATTCATAAAAACATGTATAACTTCACAAGCAGTCTTCACTAGTTTGAGTACAGAAGAAAGGGCACATCTTTTTTCAAAAAATTAAATATGGCTTATAACTCTCATCTTATTTCTCAATGCATTGCTTTCCTCTATGGGAAACCCAAGAACCTCAAGGCCCAATGCAATCCCAAGGGTCAGTCCTTGGTTTAGTGTCCTCCAAGAGAAGAAAACAGGGCCTGACAGTGGGAATTGAAAAATACTTGTTGAATGAATGATCACATGAAACAGAAAGCAAGCCCAGCTGAGAGAGAAGTCCAGAACTCTTCACTCCTTTTGAGGCTGCAGACCTTGGTGTCTCCTCCTGCCAGCTCTGCAGCTCAGAGGGTCAACTCTGTCTTGTCCTTGAACCTGATACCCAGTCCTCACTGCCACAGTAGCTGCTCCTGTGACTGTTAGCAGCATTGGAGTGAAGGCAAAGGGGAAAGAATCTGGATTCCAAAAGCATTGCCCACCCAACCTGCTCTCACCTGGCCCACTTCCCAGGGCCAGAAATAATGTAAATTTCCTGTCTTACACACTCATTGTTGCTTTTCTTTTTTTCTCGCACATGCATTTTCCTCAGTCTCCATAGCTGTGCTGTACAAATTAATTCACATTTTAAATTCCTCATTCACACTAGCTACGTTTTTAATGCTCAGTGACCACATGTAGCTAGGGCTACATTTTTGGACAGAGCAGTTTATAGAACATTTCTGTCATTGCAGAAATATTGGACAGTACTGCCGACATCAGTTTTTAGGATCCTTCATGCATTTATTTAACCAGTAATATTAAACACCTACTGTGTGCCTGACCGTTTTCAAAGCACCAGGCATACAGCAGTGGACAAGACAGATGAAATCTCTACCTTTCCAGAATTTACATTTTAGTTTATAAAGCCTGCATCTAAATGTCGGTATGTATCAGTAGTTTTAGGAGGGACAGTCATAGCACTGGAAAATAGATGGTTAATTGTTTTTAACAATCCTGGATCGTCCCCAGTCTGATTTCTTTGAGGTATAGCTCTTTTTTTTTTTTCTTCAGCTTTTAGACCCCTGAATTGTAGGTCTTTGATTTTGGCTTGCACATTTGATTTACCTTCAAGTATTGGCTGTCACTATTAAATGTAGGTTCTGGGTGAGAGGTTTATTTGAAAGTAGTTGTTTTAGGATTTAATTGTTTAAGTCTGTCTTGGCTGCCTATGCTTCAAATCTTAATTCAATGAAAGAATCGGTTCTTACTGGTTGTACATAACCACAACAGAGACAAGAAATATGTTGCAATCACTTTGTTGGTTTTCATCCCTCCCCTCCCCATATAGGGGGATACCCATACAGCATTAACATTATTAGTCTAAGAAGTAGAATGATGGAGGGTGGTATTTCTAAATTAGCCATTATATCACAGCTGTTAGAATTTAGGCACACCATGCTTATGCTCTCAACAAGAGTTATGAATGCCAGCACCAACAATGTGTTTGAACTAATGCACTGTAAACGTTGTTCCCATTGGTGAACTGAAGAATTACAGTACATTCCAGTTGAAAGGGACCTTGGAGATCAGTCTTTCTGCCCCAACTACCTTTCGCCTTTGTATATTGGTCTTCTGAAGACATAAACGATTTTTCCAAGGTCACAGTTGTGCAGTAAAATCCTGCCATAAATGGAGTCCAGGAAGTCACTTGCATAAAGCAGGGGTTCTCAAACACATATCACAGGGCCCTACCCCCAGAGTTTCTGATTTAGTGGGTCTGAGGATGGAGCCTGAGAATTTGCATTTCTTATAGGGTCCTAGATGCTGCTGCTGATCTAGGGCACACTTTAAGAACCCCTGCATGTGGTTACGTTTATTATAAGGTTAATAAAATGGTGAGAGTGACCCAACTTAGCCCTATCCAGCCTGAAGGAATCAGTTGCATGATCCCTATCTGCCCAGGGCTAAGCTGGGTTTGGCAGCGCCTAGTGGTGGTCGCCTGATGCTTTGTAAACATCCATGGGGGTGGTTCTAGGTCCTGTGGCTGGTTGGGACTTCCAGGACAGTGGCATTCCAGCAATCTCATGATTAGTTGGCACTCATTTTGTTGTTTTGATCTGGGAAGACTGAGGCTTCCAAATACTAGAGACCCAACCTCCATCTCTCTGCTTCCCAGCATTGCCTGCTGCTTTCCTACCAGCCTTGCCCTCTTCTCCATATACCCTCCCCTCCCCAAGAAGATAAGAGCTTTGGTCCCACCCTGTTTGAGAAGCTAGAGAGCCAGTCACATTATATCCAAAATTGCATTGCTTAGGGATTTTATAGCAATTGGCCATAGATCTTCTGCTGTTTAAAGGACTCTTCCCTAAATGCCTGCCTCACTATCCCACTGCACCTTTATACTTACTTGCCCACTTCTACCTGTGAAAATTATTCTTAACCTTCAAGGTTTAGTCCAAATTCCACCTCCTTCAAAAACCTTGTCCTGGGAAGCGAGTGTGGCTCAATGGATGGAGCTCCCGTTTACCATATGGGAGGCCCCGGGTTCGCTTCCCAGGGCCTCCTTGTGAGGGCAGGCTGGCCCGCGGCTGCCCGGTGGGCTGATGCAGCAAGACCTCACAACAGGAAGCGGGTGTGGCTCAATCGATAGAGCCCCCGTTTACCATGTGTGAGGCCCCGGGTTCGCTTCCCAGGGCCTCCTTGTGAGGGCAGGCCAGCCCGCGCGGCACGGTGGGCTGATGCAGCGGGACCTCACAGCAAGGGGGAGATAAGCAGACACGGAGAAGACGCACAGCGAATGGACATAGCAGCACAAGCAGCAAGCGGGGGATAAATAAATAAATAAATAAATCTTAAAAAAAAAAAAACCTTGTCCTGCTTCATAAGATAGTTTTCCTTCCTCTAAAGGTATAGGACATGTTTCTTGCACTTCTCCTCTGTTCCAGACTCTGTGGATGTGCTATATCATTTCATTTTCATAACAACCTTGCAATATAGGTGTCATGCCCATTTTACAGATGGCAAAGCTGAGATTCAAGAAGGGTAACAAATTTTCTAAAAGTTATGGAGCTGAATAGGTGCAAAGCTGGTTATATAGTTGTTTTTGACATGATGTTCTCTCCCCCCCCACTCCTTACAGGCCAGAATTGGGTCTCGTTTGTTTTTATTCCCAGGACAGCCCAGCTTCTGGCATAATCCTTGTTAGATCATAACACTTGGTATTTTTCAAATAAATGGATTTCCAGAGTCAGTGCTACTTTTATCTTTCCTCCCTGCCTCTCCCTGTGCAGTTGACTCTGGTTGCCAGCCAGCAGGAAGGGGGTAAACTTCAGTGTATCCTCTCCTCCCCTCCTCCAGCCCAGGATTTGCAGTCACAGCTCTTCATTTTGTCACACCTCTGATTTCAAGTCTTTAGGAAAAGGAGCATTCACTCCACCTTGTGAATAAGCGATTTGGAAGTTAGGGTTGTTTCAGCTGTCTGCCTGGCTCTTAGTCTGTGTATGGCCTCCCACACCCCATTCCCTTCACTAAGCCTAAGCGCCCAGCCCCTTTTAGTCATTATCTCATTAATCATCCAGACACTCCATGAGGTAAGTAGCAGGGAAAAGTGTGAAGTTGATCAGAGAGATTGGGGAAAGATCACAAAGAGCTCATGTTGCTTAAAACTTTAATTGCATGAGAGACTGTGAATCTAAATATTTAAAAAACACTGACTCACTCCTTTTCTGTTTTGAATATAACTTGCAAATGTGGTTTCATTTATCATCCCACTTCCTCCATCTCTCCTAAAACCACCAGTTTCAGGAGAGAGAACAAAGTAGGTTCCAGCCTCACTGTGGATCTAGTACTCTCTTAGACTGGGTCAAGGATCCCTGGTTCTAGACCCTGACTACACAGTAGAATCATCTATGAGCTTCCTTCATGAAGTCTCATTTCACTGATCTAGAATGGGACATGGACATTGGTATGGTTTTTAAGTTCCCCTGGGACTCTAATGTCCAAAGACTAATACCTACTAACCAAGATGAGATTCTTGGTTTCCAAATCTGGCTGGTCCTGAGGGCCATCTTTAGAGCTTTTTTAAGATTGCATATATTCCGAGACTCTATCCCAGCAACTGTGAGTTAGAAGTCCTGAGGGAAGGACCTAGGAATCTACTTTTAAAATAGATTCTGACCATCAGCTAGTTTGGGAACCACTGATCTTGGTACTTCTGGATATTTCTCTGGTTCTTTCGGTCTAAAAAGCATGGTAGAATTATCAGCAGAGTTAAATGAATTACTTAAGGCCCTCACACATGAAGGCAAATGTATAACTTCATTCATGCTTCCTGGAGCAAGGCATAAAGTTGAGAATCATCAAAAATGCCTGGAATACCATAAATTTCACCATGAAACTGAGCTTCCCTGCCATCCTCTTCAGGTGATAGCTGCATCTGTTTTTATTGGCCCAACCAAGTCTTGCCCATATAGTTTTTCATTTCATTGTCATCTTTTTTTCCCAACCCTATAGTCAACAGACTCTACCTATCTTGTGGAACATCTTGACATAAATTACATGTTTGAAAGATTAAACCAGAACCACAAATTGAAACTGTCTTCACACTGGCTCAAAAATTAATGAAGACTTTATGTGGATTGAAGTGAGATGGGAGGAGCTAAGGAAGGGGAATAGAGAAAAGAGTCTGGGTTGAAGTGTGAACATTAAAATTTAGCAATGATGATGATATTGAATAACTTCACATACTGAAATGTATTGCCTCTTCAAAGCATGCATCATAGGTTTAAATGTTCTCTCCATGTGTAAAACATCCTGGTAAGAGCTGTGCCTGTTTCGTATGATCCTCCCCCTTCCACTGTGAGTACCTGTCACATCTTTCAGCAGACAAATGCCTGCTGCCCAAAGGAAATACACCTATTTTAGGTCCCCAAATTCCCTTTCTGAAGATGTTTTTAGGTATCACGAAAGAAAAAAAAAAAGATGAGTGAGTTTGGTATGGATAAGAAATAACCTTTTTCATAAGCAGTGCCATCAAAATGATAGAACATACCCCTTTAGTATTTGCTATCTCTACAGTATCATTTAATTCCCTGACCTCAATATTCAGTCTTTAACACCAAAACCATAAAAGGGAAAGTGGGATATGTATTCTTCACCTCCCACCTTCCTGTCTCCTCAGATGAGATAAATGATCTTAATACACTTTAATGCTTGAAGAAGGAGGACTGCGTCGTTCTAATAAGCTTCAAACTCCTGGTGCTATTTTTATCCAGTTGTTGACTTCAGTGGCTGTGGGACAGCAAACCACCTTCCCCCAACAAATGCAGATAAACTCCCACCAGTCTTGAGGAACCTTTTTGGAAAATTACAAAAGGTCTCATGGAGAATTGCGAGTATCTTATCCACGTGTGTGAGAGAAAACATTTGACCCTTTAGTTTTTACACGTATCTAATCCTTTTTACTTATCATTAGCAAGTATCTGACTCTATGCAATTATTCTTAAGCATCCATTGGATTTGCATTGATTCAACCATAGAATGATGAAGAATCACAGGAAGAGTATTAAAACTGAAGATTTCTACTTCTGTGATTTTCTGGTGGGACCTAGGAATCTCTGTTTTTAACAAAAACTTACCGTAACCCCTCCACTCTAGCTAGATTCAGGGCTAGAATTGCATCTGAAGTAGTTCCTTAGAATCATCACAATATAGTGGAAAGAGTGAACTGGAGTTTCTTTTTCCCTTTAGCTAGCCGCATAGCCTTAGTCAAGTTGCTTAATTGCTCTGTGCTTGTATTTCTTCACAGATTAAATGAGAGCATTAAACTTGACTACAGTGCCCTTTCAGCACTACCATTCTGTAAATCTAGGCCATTGGTTTTCAATTATTTTTGGTTTGTTTTAGCCTCCTTTCATTGATTAGCAGTGACCCTGTCATCTTAATTCTTCTTTCCTGGATTTGCAAATTGAGCCATGTTTTTGTCACTATAATGCACTGAGAATCTCTTAGTAAGTACACCAAGGGCCTCTGTATACCCAGGAAAGAACTTGACTGTACCTAGATAATATGAAATAGTGTGCAAATGTTCCCTGGGGAGTTTCTGGAAGATACGAAGTACCCAATATTGATTTGAAGGCTCACTTCATTTTATGTTGTTCTGCAGCTGCAGAAGTTTAAGATAGTGGTCATGGTGCATGGGATGTTGGATGGTTCAAACATACTAGACATTTCTATCAAGACTCAAGGCAACTGTTCTGGATAGCAGAGACATGGAAGGGGACCATAACCTCCATAGAGCATTTGTACAGCAGGGTAATGCCAAGATTAAGGTATAGATATGTCAAGGAAAAAATTGCACTGCACGATGTGAAACAAGCAAGGTATAACTTGACTCATACCTACCATGGTAGGGGAGAGAGGTAGAACTCAACTCCACTGAACCAAAGTACAGCAAGCTTTTTAAGGGCTGGAGGTGGTGTAGTGAAAAAGCACTGGAAGATAGTATAGGAGATGGGTGAGTGATTTACGAGGCTGCAGTTAAGATCACTTTGTTCAGAATGTTTTCCTTTGTGGTAATTAGGCCACCTGGAGTCTATAAGGACCTGGAGGGAGGAAGACAGAGATAAGGAACTACCTAGTTAAGAGCCTCTCAGAGGAATGTCAGGGGCCTGGAGTCAGAGAGAAGCTTGTCTAAAATTTCGTCAGGCTAAAGGGAATTGAGACCTGTCTTGGTCAGATGGAAACACCAAGATACTGACCATTGTCCATGGGCCACTCTATGCACTTGGCTTGTAGCCGACCCAGGGTTCATTCTAGGCTTCCCCTGTCCTAGTCATCTGCCCAATAACCACTCACCCAAATCATGTAAATCCTTTTTCCCTTATAATACACTATAATCATTGTTCTTTGTATGTCCTCCTTTTGTTTTATTTATTTATTTTCTTTTTAACTGCCTTTTTGAGATATAATTCACATACCATAAAATTCAGCCATTAAAGTATATATAGTTCACTGGTTTTTAGTATATACACAGAGTTGTGCATCCATCACCATAATCTAATTTAGAACATTTCATCCCCCTAAAAAGGAACTTTATACACATTAGCAATCATCATTCCCCATTCCCACTACCTAGCCCCATATTAATTTGTTTTAACAATATAACAAACACCTCTGAATGTACCACCCAATCTGCTAACTAAAACATCACCAAAAATTCTCATCCACCCATGTCTCCTCCACCATTCCATTCCCCTGCCTCCTTCAGAGTAACTTATATCCTGAATTTTATGTTTATCATTCTTTGCTTACATATTTTTGCTTGTGTGTGTGGTTTGTCACAAATTTTAAGTATGTACAAATAATATGGGGTTGGTTTTTCCTTTTTTGTTTTGAAAAGGGTATTATACTATATATCGTCAGCTGGACCTTGATGATTTTGCCCCAAACTGTAATTCATTTATTTTCACTTCTAGGAAATGGGAATATGCCATGTTTATTTCTTTATTCTCTAATCTAGAGCCATTTAGTTTGTTTTCAGTGTTAGTTAAAATAGAGAATGCTATTAAGAGCCATTGCATGGCTACAAGAAAATCTCAGATATATAGATAGGAGTGGACTTATTGGACCGTAGAGCATGTGAGTGTTCTGCTTTAGAAGATACAGTCATGAAATTCTTCCTCTCATTTTAAGTCTATCCCTCCGCCAAGGTCAGTTCATCAGTCTTCTACCAGATAGCCCCTTCTCATCTGTGCTTTGTGGTCTGATTACCCAGGTACATAAATCTGAAAGGAAGCATGTAGGTTAAAATGTACATCTTTAGTAGTCCAAGACCAAATGCCAGAATACCTCAGAAAATGAAGTTCAGCAGTTCAGGGTTCATTTCATGTCTCAGTCTCATTGCCTGTTTTTCTGTAAAAGGATGAAAGGTTAAAGCATCATAGAACCGGAATTGGCCTAAGAGATCATCTATGAACCGTTTACTAGTCCCCACACCCTCCACCATGCATTTTTCATCCATTAGAGCCTCAGCCTTCAATGGCTGTGGCCTGCCAAGACAACAAGCCAGTGAGGAGGAGAGCCAGAGAGGGAATACCAATCCTCAGACTTCTAGTTCAGGTGTCTTTTATATAAATCCAGGGAGAAAGAGAAGCTGTGTAACATAATGGATAGTTCTGCCTTCTTAAGGGTAAGAGTTGCTCAGCTCTTCATAGTGGAATACAGCTGATGCACTTGTCATTTTTTATGTGATCAGTGATAGCATATTTTTTGCATGTCCAAATTTCTTTTAGTATTTTATTATGGAAAATTCCAAACACGTACAAAAGAAAAACAAATACATAAAAAAAGAACTATAGAACAATATCCCTTATGAATATAGATACAAAAATCCTCAACAGAATACTAGCAAATTGAATCCAACAACATATAAAAAAAAAACTATAAACCACTACCAAATGGAATTTATCCCAGAAATACAAGGTTGGTTTAACATTCAAAATTCAATGAATGCAATGTACCACATTAATAGAATAAAAGACAAAAACTGCAAATTATCTTGGTAGCCATGGAAAAATCATGGACAAAATCCAATTCCTTTCATGATAAAAACACTTAAACTAGGAATGGGAGGGAATTTCCTCAACCTGATAAAGGCTATCTATAAAAATGTATAACTAACATTATACTGAATGGTGAAAAACTGAACTCTTCCCCCCTAAGATCAGAAACAAAACAAGGATGTCCACTCTTGCCACTTCTACGCAACACTATACTGGAGGTTCTAGCCAGGGCAATTAGTCAAAAAAGAAAAAATATAATAAAGGAAAAAATAAACAAAGGGTATCCAGATTGTAAAGGAAAAAGTAAAACTATCTCTATCTGCAGAAGACAAGATCTTGTATATCTTGTATATAGGAAATCCCAAGTAATCCACTAAAAACTATTATAACTGATAAACGAGTTCAGCAAGATTACATTTGTATTAGCTAAAGAGGTGCTGATGGAAAATATCAGAAATCTGTTGGCTTTTATAAAGGGTATTTATTTGGGGAAGAAGCTCACAGTTACCAGTACGTAAAGCATAAGTTACTTCCCTCACCAAAGTCTTTTGCCACATGTTGGAGCAAGATGGCCGCCAATGTCTGCAAGGGTTTAGGCTTCCTCTTCCTCTTAAGGCTCCGTGGTCCCACCTTCTTCCAATATCAGCTGTAGGCTGGGATAAGTCTCATCTCTCTTCCAGGGCTTGTTTTCTCTCGAGGCTCAGCTGCTCTGCTCTTTTCATAAGGCCAGCTATAAACTATGAGGCTAACAGCTCATCTGTCTTCCCAGGGCCTCTGCTGTGTCTAATGGAGCCTTCTCTCTTTCCTCATGTATCTGCTTCTCTATGTGTTTACTTCCTGGGATTCCAATATCCAGACTCTGTCTCCTCTGTGTTGTTGTTTTCTCTGTGAGTCCTACGGATGTGTCCCAATCAAAGCCCTAGTCATAATTTAATCAAATAAAAGTGAAACCTCTGAATTCAATACACTCTAAGGGTATCACTAGCCCAGAGGAACAGACCAGTTTACAAGCATAATCAGTATTTCTTTTTGGAATTCATCAATAATATCAAACTGCCACAATATCCCATGATCATGAATCAGAAGACTTCATATTGTTAAGATGGCAGTCCTCCCTCCAGGTGATTTAGAGAGTCAGTGTAATCCCTCTAAAAATCCCAGCTGCCTTTTTTTGCAGATATTGACATGATCCAAATTCACATGGAAATGCAAAGGACCTAGAATAGTCAAATCAATATTGAGAAAGAAAAAAAAGTTGGTATATTCGCACTTTCTGATTTCAAAACTTACTCCAGATCTATATTAATTAAGACAGTGTGGTACTGGCATAAGTATAGACATAGACTGTGTCCAAAAATAGAATTGAGAGTCAGGAAATAAACAAAATAACATCTATGCTCAACCAATTTTTAGTAAAAGGGCCAAGAAGAATCAATGAAGAACAAGTAATCTTTCAATGAATCGTGCTGAGACAATTGGATATCTACGTGCAAAAGAATGAATTTGGACCCCAGCCTCACACCATATACAAAAATTACCTTAAAGTGGATCATAGACCAAAGTGTAAGTGCTAAAACTATGAAACTGTGAGAAAACAACACAGGCTTAAATCTTCACGATCTTGGGTTAATGGATAAACAAAATGTGGCATAGTCATACAATTTAAAAACATCCCACCATGAGAAGGAATGAAGTACTACAACATAGTTGAACCTCCGAAACATTTACTAAATGAGAAAAGCCAGTCAAAATAAGCCACACATTGCATTCTCTCACTTACATGAAATGTCCAACAAAGGCAAATCTATAAAGACAGAAAGTAATGGTTGCCTAGGGCTAGCGAGTGGGTTAGCTTGGGGAGGGGCTGTGTCAGAGGGGCAAGAATGAATACATGTTTCTTTTCAGGATGATGAAAATGTTCTAAAAATATGATGGTTGCGCAACTCTGTAAATATACTAAAGACCACTGAATTATATACTTTATTTTTTTATAAATTAATTTTATTTTTAAAGAAGCTTTAGATTACATAAATGTCACTTAAATATAAGGGAATCCCATATGCCCCAATCCCTCCCCCTTCCACACTTTCCCACATTAACAGCATCTTTCATTAGTGTGGTACATTTATTACAGTTGATGAACACACATTGAAGCATTGCTGATAACCATGGACTACAATTTACTTTATAGTTTACACTCTGTCCTGCACAATTTTGTAAATTATGACAAAATATACAATGGCCTGTATCTGTCACTGCAGTGTCATGCAGGACAAATATAATGTCCTGAAAATGCCCCCATATTGCACCTATTCTTCCCTCTCCCATCCCTCGGAACCTCTGGTGGCTACTGCTTTTACATCAATGCTAAGAGTTCTTCCATTGCTAGAATAATAATAATTCTATAGTAGAATAATAATAAGTCTACTTTAGTCCATTGTTCATTCCTCAGTCTTGACGATTTTGGGATGGTGATGCCTACTCTGATTCTGAGAGGGAGTTTAGATTCCATGGTGCAGATGGATGGAGCTATCTTGCTTGCAGTTGCAGATGCTCTCTGTTCCTTGGGATGAGTGTTGGCCATCATCAGCTCCTTGTTAGTTGTTCTGGGTGAGTCCAATGAATTGTAGGTGTTGCAACTCTGCTGAAATTCAGGGCTCAACTGGCACATGAACAGACCAAAGATTTAAGTCTCTGGGACATATATTTATCAAGTATAGTGCTAATTATAGGTTCAAATAAAAGGGGCAGGAGAGTCATGTCTAAAGAACTTGTAAAGTATTCTAACTCTGTTACACTGGGGAGCATAAATTCCAAAGTAAAACCCACTGACAGGGTGCTGAATTCCTAAGCTCTCTGCCCTGCTTATCCTTTGTGGATGTCTCTAGAGCCCTCAGGAGCCCTGCTGTTTGAGGTGCTGTTTACTATGGCAGTCAATGAGATCCTGCTGAGACTTAACCTCTGGAATGACCTCCTGACTCAGTTTGAAATCTCTTAGCCATAAAAACTCATTTGTATTTACCATTTCCCCCATTTGGTCAATGTCTTTTTCCAGATGCATTGCTAGTTGGTGAATGGTAATAATCCCTTTGTTCTGGGGAGGCTCATCCCTAGGAGTCATGTCCTACACCGGGGTGGGGGTTGGGGGGGTTGGTAGTGCATTTATATGCTGAGTTTGGCTTAAAGGCCACATTTGAGCAACAAGGAGTCTTCCAGGAGGTAACTCTTAGCAGTATGTGATACTAGGATAAGTTTCAGTTTCACAAGAAAAGGTTCATAAGTACAATCATCAATATCAAGGGCCTGGCATAATAGTCTGTCTTCCTTCGCTAGGAGCTGCCCTTGCTCTCAGAGGCTTCTTGCTTTCCTGTTAGAGAATGTAGCAGAACTCCTCAGGATGGGAACTTAATATTCTTTTGGTTATTGTGTGGGTCACCACCCACCAAGACAGTGTCCCATGAACACTTGAACATATTCATCTACCTTAGAGACATGCCCCAGGTGAACCCTTTCCCATGCCTCCCCCCATCACTAACACCCCACACCAGTGATCCTTTCCTGCCACTGTTGTGATCCTTCTGTGATCCAAAACTTCTCCAAAATGAAGCCAACAAAATTTTTTAAAAAAAGGAAAATGTAATAATAATTTTTAAAATAACCAATAAAATACAAAAAAATTTTTTAAATTTTGAAGTAATAAAAAAAAATTTTAGACATTGTGTCTTTCATCACTGTAAATTCTGTTGTTTTGTCATTGGTAAGAGCTGTTTAAAAAAGCAAGAAAATACATTTGTTTTCCATTATACATATACCAATAGAATGAACAGGTTTGTTATACATTTTCTTACTTTTGTATGTATTTGATATGTACTTGTTCTCACCATCCCACTTCAACAACTGTTCTACTCCCAGTTTGATACTGTTTCATCTGCATCCTACCCATCTCCACCCCCACTGGATTATTTTAAAGCAAATCTTCAAAACCTATCATTTCATAATACTTCATTAAATATCTCTAAAATATACGGGCTCTTTTTCTTAGCATAAACACAATATTATCACACCAAAAATTAATCATTTTGAAATATCAACTATCCAGTAACTTTTACATTTTACTGATTTTTGTAACCAATGTGTTTCATTCAACCCATTGCAGTTATTATTCTTTTGGGTAGAGAAATTTCCCCTCTTTGACCAGTAAGAGCTTTTACTTACAGAAGGGCTCCTAATTCCTTTTGCAAGACTGCTTTTAATGCAGTGATATTTAGAGATCACAGTCTGGACAGTAGCAGCTCTCATTGCTACTGGGTTGATCATTATTTGAGGCTTTTTCTGTGGACAGAGCTAGTTATGTATGTACATACTTTATGTGTACATGCATACATGCATGTGTTTAGAAAATGGGTACATACTGATACTTAGAATTCAAGACTTATAGGATATGGACTTAATTTTATTGATTTTATATCTGTAATTCCTTTTCCCCATGCCAAAAATAACAGTGACATCAACATGATTCTCTATTTGCTTTATCTTAAAACACACGCACATCATTGTATTTAAGTGATGGTACAAACACTACCATCAACAACATGGGTACTGAAATGAAATTAGTTTAACGTGTGTGTGTGTGTTGCTGGTCTTTATGTCCATTAGGTATGTTCTAGTGATATACATTCCAATGATTGCCTTAAAGTCACTTAGAATCGCTCTTCCTTGGGTGGTTATGCCTCCAATGGATACATTTAGGTCCAATTTGTTTTATATTACTTTTAATTAATAGGGGTTTTCAAACAATTTAATTTTATAGTTCTCTAAAAATTTATATGACTCCAAAGTCAAATAAAAAAAAAATACCGGTACAGTCAATGAAACTTCTCTCTCTTCCCTCTACCCTATTCCCGTTTTTCCCCAATAGGTAGCCATTTTGAATTCCTTTTATGTTTTAAGCCATTTATCCTTCCTTTTTTGTTGATATAAACAAATATATGTATATATTTGTATTTTACCTTCCTTATGTAAGACAAGCAGTAGCATGGTGTGCATACCTTTCTCTTTTTTTTTTTTGTAGCGTAGCACTATATATTGGACACTGCTTCATAGTAAAATATAGAGATATCATTTATTCTTATTTACAGTTGCATGGTTTTCTATTGTGTGAAGTTCTTTATTATAGATTATTTGGGTAGTTTACAGATTTTTATCTATAACAAATATTATTAGATTGAATAGCCTTATATTTACATCTTTTTTAATTTTATTGGGCTAGCATAGGGATAGAGAGCCAGTATTGGAATTCTTGAGTCAAAAGATGAATGTATTTTTTGTTTTGTTTTTTTTTTTAGTAAGTCTGCTTTATGTAAATATAACTTTTTTTAAAAGTTTTTTTTATTAGAGCAGTTACAGGTTTACAGAAAAATCATGCAGCAGAGTTCCCATATTCCGCCCCCCCACACACAGGGTATTCCCTTTTGTTAGCATTTTGTATTCATGTGGTATTTTGTTACAATTAACGAAATAATGTTATTATAATCATGTTTTTAACTATAATCCACAGTTTACATTAGGGTTCACTCTTTGTGTTGTATAATTCTATAGTTTTGGGTTTGTTTTTTTTAATTTTTATTCTAGTAACATATATACAACCTAAAATTTCCCATTTTAACCACATTCAAGTATGCAATTCAGTGATATTAATTACATTTACGATATTATGCTACCATCACCACCATCCATTACCAAAACTATTTTCCATCACCCCAGACAGAAGCTCTACCATTCTTTACCCATAACTCTGTCTTTCTGAATCTTTGAATTTGCATGTTCTAATTATTTCATATAAGTGAGTTCATAAAATATTTGTCCTTTATTGTTTAACTTATTTCACGCAACATGATTTCTCAAAGTCTATCCATGCTGAAGCATGTATTAGAACTTCACTCTTTTTTTTTTTTTTTTTTTTTTTTTTTTTTTTCAGGTGCCAGGGATTGAACCCAGGTCCTTGCATGTGGGAAGCTGGCACTCAACCACTGAGCCACATCAGCTCCCCTGAGTTTTTTTGTTTGTTTGTTTGCTTGTTGTTTGTTTGTTGTTTTTTTCTTTTCAGGAGGCACCGGGGACCGAACCCGGGACCTCCCATGTGGGAAGCAGGCCACTTGAGCCTTATCTGCTCCCCAGAACTTCATTCCTTTTTATGACTGAATAATATTCCATGGTATATATATATACATTTTGTTCATCCATTCTTCCGTTGGTGGGCAATTGTGAAAAATGCCACTGTGAATATTGGTATATAAATATATGTTCAAGTCCCTACTTTCAATTCTTTGGGGTATATATTTAGAAGTGGGATTTCCAGGTCATATGGTAATTCTGGGCTTAACTTTCTGAGGAACCATCAAACTGTTTTCCACAGTGGCTGTACCATTTCACATTCCCACTGACACTGCACAAAGGTTCCTATTTCCCCACATTGTTGCCAACACATCCCTTCCCTTTTTTTAATTGTAGCCATTCTAGTGGATGTGAAATGGTAACTCTTTATGGTTTTGATTTGTAGTTCCCTAATGGCTTAATGATGCTGAGCATCTGTCCATGTGCTTGTTGGCCATTTGTATATCTTCTTTGGAATAATGTCTTTTCAAGTCCTTTGCCCATTTTTAAATTGGGTTGTTTGTTGTTGAGTGCATATGTATTTTTGCATATGTTTTTTTGTATCATTTTGCATTCCAATCAATAATATATGAGTGCCTATTTCCCAGCCTCACCAACATAGTAGCTTAACAGGCTTTGGGACTTTTGTCTATCTGTGAAAAGGGATATCTCGATACAGTTAAACTTGAATTTTCTTATTTTGAGTGATTGGGGCATCTTTTCATCTGGTGGAGAGTTATTTGCATTTTTTTCTGTGAATCCTCTGTTTATAGCTAACCCATTTTTCTTTATGCTTGTTGGACTTTATCCTATTTTTGAAAGTGCTTTATATATTAAGAGTATTAACTCTTTACCTGTTATAAGTTGAACATATTTTCCAGTTTTTCATCTGTATCTTCACTTAATTTTAGTATTTTTTCATATAATCGTTCTGCATGACATTGCATTAATGTGGGAAAGTGTGGGAGGGGGAGGGACTGGGGTGTTTGGGAATCCCCTATATTTTTTATGTAACATTTATGTAATCTAATGCTTCTTTTAAAATAAAAAAAGAAAAACATTTTAGGTAACAGAAAAGTTACATCGAATGTATAGGGGATTCCCATATTACCCCACCACACATTTCCCCCTATTAATAGCATCTTTCATTAGTGTGGTACATTTGTTACAATTGATGAACAAATACTGAAGCATTGCTGCTAACCAAGGTTTATAGTTTACATTATAGTTTACACTTTGCACCATACAATTTTATAGGTTTTGACAAAATGTATAATGGCCTGTATCTGTCACTGGAATATCACGCAATATAGTATTTTTACTATGTAAAAATTTGTATGTAATGAAGTTTATTAATCTTTTTCTTTATTGCTTCAGATTTTGATTCAGAGTAAACAAAGTTTCTCTTCTCCAAATAATAGAAGGAATTTACCTATATTTTCTTCTAGTACTTATATGCTTTCACTTTTTACATTTAAAAGTCTGATCCATTTAGAATTTATGCAGCTATATGATATTTGGAATGAATGCAATTTTGTCTTTTTCTACATTGCTCTCTCATTATATCAACAACATTTATTAAAAAGTCCATCTAGGGAGAGTGGATGTGGCTCAAGCGATTGAGCTCCCATCTACCATATAGGTGGTCCAGGGTTCAATTC
Organism: Cabassous unicinctus; assembly: GCA_029593785.1. Classification (NCBI taxonomy): domain Eukaryota; kingdom Metazoa; phylum Chordata; class Mammalia; order Cingulata; family Chlamyphoridae; genus Cabassous; species Cabassous unicinctus. The sequence goes on along the minus strand of JAQZBX010030216.1, from coordinate 6,687 downwards.
CTGGGGCCTCCTGGTGAAGGCAAGCTGACCCACGCGGCGAGCTGGCCCAAACGGAGAGCTGGCCCACATGGAGTGCCGGCCCACCTAGGAGTGCTGGCCTGTGCCAGAGTGCCGGCCTGTGCAGGAGTGTCGCCCCTGCGGAGAACTGGCATAGGAAGATGATACAACAAAAAGAGATACAGAGAAGAGACACAGCAGACCAGGGAGCTGAGGTGGTGCAAGAGATTGAGCACCTCTCTCCCACTCCAGAAGGTTCCAGGATCGGTTCCCAGTGCCACCTAAAGAGAACACAAGCAGACACAGAAGAACACACAGAGAACAGACAGCGAGCCCAAAAACAATGGAGGGCAGGGGTGGGAAGGAGAAATAAATAAATAACCAAATTAATTAATTAATCTTAAAAAAAAAAAGCCCATCTTTTCCATCATTGATTTGATATGCTGTCTCTATAATATCCTAAATTTTCATATGTAATTGGGCATTTTTCTGGATGTTTTATCCATTTCCATTGGGCTGTCTATTCATGTGCCAATATCAAACTGTTTATAAATATAGACGCTTTAGAGTATGTTTTCATGTCTGGTAGGGCCGACAGTACTCCCCTCCGCCTACCTTATTGCTCTTTTTTTGCCCCAGGGATTTTCCTGGCAATTCTTCCTTATTTGTTCAGGATGAACTTATCATTTTAAGTCAATTTGTAATACCAGAGCTTTTCTTTTGGTTCTTTATTACTTTTTTCCTCTACTTCATGGACATTTCTAATTGGAACATTTTAAGTATCTATGAAAGTAAGAGGTGTCTCTCCTAAGTCAGTGAAACTGATGTAACTGTCCTATTTAAGGGAAAAGCAGGATTCTATTAGGCTAGCTCACCTTAAGGGGTACCTAACTGACTTGCATCCCATTTGTGTCCCCATGCTAATAATCACCAAGGCCACACCTCCACTGCTGTCTCTGTGCGTTTGGTTAAATGTGTTCATCATCCTCCTCTCTGTTTTTCTTTTACTTGATGCTTTTGGCTGTGAAACTCTGCGCTTTATTAGGATTTCATCCCAGAAATTAGTTGTCATCCTTGGAACTCCTTAATTATACCCTGAGGGACTAGACAGATATGATTAACGTTTTCTACTATATGGTTAAAAAGAAGCTTTTGATGGAATCTGTTGTGGCTCTCCATCTATTCAAAACAGCACAATTGACCCTAGAGACTTAATGGAAAAACCAGCATTAGAACAGTGAGTGCAGTTGGGTCACAAAATGAATATGAATTAAAAAACTCAGTAACTTTCATATAGAGAAAATTATAAAATATAGTGAAAAAAGAAATTCCATTACAGCAGCAAAAAAAAAATAAAATGCCTAGGAATTAACTTGACAAGCCTGTAGAACCTAAAATGAAGGATATCTCTACGTAACTCCACAGAAGATCCTAAATAAAGATTAATTTTGAGTAAATAACAGGCCATATGTTCTTTTCTAATTGGGATAGCCCTCTGTAACCAGATGATCCCAGGTCCCCCGGATTTACAGACTCAGTTGTTTCTTTGGTATCTGAATAAAATGTCTTCTATCCCATGTATTGTGGTAAGTCTATTACCTTCTCAAATATCTCTGAGACTTTGCAGAGATGACTAAAGGGCTAATGATTCCCTTGATCAGTATAAATGTAGCTGCTGCTCTGCTTTCCTGTTGCTTGATCATTCATTCATCCCCTCATTTGTTATTCAGCAAACATTTATTGTGGGCTTACCATGGCCTCTGCACTCCCAGAAGTGCCCATTAACCATTGCTCATGGCTCCTGGGACTGCTGCCTATGACTGTCCGTGGGTTACCCTTGGCTTGGTACATAGTCTCATCTTCATTGCCCCTGTTCAGGCTATTTTATATAAGACTTTTGCTTAGGTTTTAGGGATACTGATTGTGGATGTGTGTTGTGGGAGAGAAGGAATGCAGGTGTAGAGTGTGAATACAAGCAGCATAATGCAAGAAAAAACAAAAATTGGTTTATTAGGCATCTTAAAATTCACAGGTCATCCCCCTGTGGGCAGTTTTTTACTTTATCCTTTATCTTTAGATCCTACCTGGTGCCATCCTTTGGAACTGCCTCTTCCTGTCTCTCAAGCTCTCTTTTTTAACATCTCCTCAGTCTCCCTGATTTCTGAACCTCTTAGTCCATCTTTCCTAGTCTTTAAAATCTCAAACCTCCCTTATTTTATAATAGAGAGCAATTTAGTTATCTCTTTTTCTTCCTCTTACTCATCCACATCACACTGAGGAGGTCTTTAATTTGTCTAACCAAAGAAGTCATTGAGCCATTACCCCTCCCAAAAAGAGCATTTCTCACCCCCTGAAAGGAATTCTACAGATAACCAGAGCAACAAGTTTTAAAATATCTTTTATTTTTCTCCTCACTACACTTGTATTTCGAAGATATCAAGTCTTTATCAAATTAATAAAGCAAATAGAAGATAATTCCAATTTTTATCCCAATGAAGTTTTTTCCTGTGAGTTACTAAAATGACATTAACATTGGTCCAATTGGGAAGGAGGGGACGCAAGTTCAAAGAATAAGACATATCTTAAAGAGTAATAATGGAGGGCTAATTCTACCAAATGTTTAATTTAAACAATGCTTATTGTTCTAGTGGAAGAATGCACAAATAGAGAAATTAAATAGAACACAGAGTCCAGAAACATTTTTAAGAATATATAATTATTTAAAATGTGATAAAATTCTAAAAATGTCAGAAGAAATACAGGTAACTATTTAAGTAATCCTGGACTAGGGAAGGCTTTTCCAAGCATGGCGACAGCAAAACCATAATGTGAAAAACAATTTTAATCTTCTGTAAGTCAAAAATGCAGAAATCCAATGGCAAATTGGGAAAAACATTTGTTACATATATAACAGAAAAGAGACTGATTTCTTTAATACACATATGCATGCATGCATATTTCTTACAAATAGATAAGAAACTGCATGCCATACAACTTGGATGAACCTTGAAAACATTATGCTAATGAGCTAGACACAAAGGCCACTTATTGTATGACTGCATTTACATGAAATGTTCAAAATAGGCTAATTTAAAGAGGCAGAAAATAGATTAGTGGCTGCCAGGGGCTGGGGGAAGGGAGAAATGGAGAGTGAATGCTAATGGTATAGCATTTCTTTTGGGGGGTAATGGAAATGTTCTGAAATTAGATAGTGGTGATGGTTGTACAACTTTGTGAATATACTAATAACCAACTGAATTATACCCTTTACAAGAGTAAGTTTTATGTTATATGAATTATATCTCAATTTTAAAAGGATAAATCAGTCCCAATGGGGTATCATGAGAAAACAATAAGCACAGCATGCCAAAAGAGAATGCTTAAGAATGTGAACTAAAAAAATTGAGTTAAGACAAATGACTAATAAACATATAAAATGCAAATTAAAACAATGAGATGAAATATTTGCCTATTTACTTGCCGAAGAAAAGAAATTATGTATTTCCATCATTGAATAACATGTAGTCTAATGGATATTCTCATATACTGGTACTGATGAAGGGCAATTTGGTAATATAGTCTAAAAGCCTTAAATTATGTCCTTGAAATTCCATTTCTAGAAATGTATCTTAAAGAAATACTGTGTCATTTAAAATAAAATAGTAAAGTAGTAATAAAACAGAAAAATGTTTCTGCTGCTAGGGAGAAAAACTAGAATGTACACTACATAAAATGAGACAGACCAGTAGAAACACACGGTGCAAAGGCTGGAGGGATACACTACAAAATGTGAACAATAATCACCTTTTAGTCATGGGATAACAGGTAATTTGTATTTTCTTAGTTATTCTTATCTGTGTTTTCAAAATACTCTATGCCAGAGGTATCTTTTGTAATCAGAAAATAATAGCAAAAGTTGTTTAAAATAATAAAATTTCAAGTGTGGTAAAGATTTTTGGTGTGGTTTTTTTGTTGTTGTTGTTCATGTGTGTGAGCGACCTTAGGGGAAATGAGATTAGTAAAGAAATTTCTCATTTCTCCTTCAGTTTCAAGGCTAGAAATTCAGGGAAGGTTAATTGGAAACCCTTAAAAGTTCTGAAGCCAGATTCTCACTCTTCAGCTGCCGATCCAGAATTTCCTTCATTGGAGTCATATCTTTTCAGGATTTGGCTAATTGATTGATGGGCAATTTTGTAACATAGACCATTGTAAGTTCACTGTTTGTGGTATATGCCTCCCAAGATTCTTCCTCTTCAAAGGAAAACTTTTATTTTAGGCTTTACAAGAGTCATGTTGAGTGCAGTTCTTTTTGATTATTGACTTGAATTATGTGCTCGGGATATAACATTTTCTTCCCCCAATTTCCCCAGACAGAATCATGAATAAACTGGAGGACAAGCAGGACCAGATGATACCATGAAGAGAAGTTTACAGGCCCTCTATTGCCAACTGTTAAGTAAGTCAGTACCACATTTTTTCTTTCCTGGAGTATACCAATGTTATTGTTTGCCAAGTTCCAGAAACTTGCACACTTCCTGAAAGAAGTCCAAGGTTTAGTCATGAGGAATGGCAGTAAACTTTCCCTCTATTTTTTCTTCTAGATGCTTAAAGTATCATTGCCTTGGACATCAGTTGTAATACAGACTCCATTATAATAATTCTAAAAGGCCATGTTGAGCATAATTCACTCAGTAATGAGTGTCAAAAACATTGCTCATTGTTTTGTGATAGAATAAAGGGTATTCCCGTATGACCATTTGTAGGTTCCTAATGGGTAAGGGATGATAGGTTGTGTTTTGTGGATTTTGCCATGTAGAACCTGTTACCATTCAGTGACTGTACAGCCTTTGTTTGGAATGTTATACATATGTAGGTGTGGTTCCCAAATAAGTGCTGAGAATGTGATTTCTCCAGGTTTTGTAGTAGAATAAGGAGTGTTCCATTATGACCTTCAATATGTTGCTTATGTGTTTTGGGGGTTGTGCCCCAAAGTGTCAGTTGCCATTCAGAGACTTTACAGCCTTTGGGATTAGAACTGTTCCCTGGAGAAATGTAAAAAACCAATACCAATCGGTGGTTTCCATGTTCAAATTGACCCACCTAGGACAACAGGCATTGGTCATTCCAGGTCAGACCAAAGCCATGGAGTGGGAAACTCAAAGCCATTTATTTCATTGTGCTTGTCAGGTTCTTCTTGAGGTAAATGAAAGACCTGTCTTTCCTATGTTAAGTGGCTCCTTGTTAAATTTTTCCAAGAAAATAAAATGGGAAGAGACTGAGATACAAATCACCAATAAGCCCTTTGAAGTTAACAGTTCAGGTTATGTTGCAGCCTTAGTGTAAAGCACAGTTTCTACAGACATCAGAAGTGTTTTAATTGACTCATCTCTTCTGCTGAATTCTAGTCTCTGAAATACAGATCCTGTTAGCCTATTTTCAGCCTGGTGGAAAATTACCGAAGTTATAGGAACTCTCCCACGTTTTTTCTCCATGTGTTTTACTGGACTGTGGGCTTTTTGTTTTTGTTTTTTTAATGATAAGTGTTTTTGTTAGAGAAGAGACTTTACAGGTTGAAGAAGCAGTGTCACCCATGCTCTGCCTTGGTGGGAGAGAGGAGGTTGAGCACTGGGGCCATTAGAAGGATGAATAAGACTTCACTTTCTTCCCTCCACAGGAGGCTTTTCAGGGAGAAGAAATATGTGGAAATGAGAAAAAGCATAATAGATTTCAGAGGCAGCAAAATGTTTACTGAGTTAGCCTATGCTGATTGTATGCCCCAAAGTTTGCATAATATTACAAGGTCATATATTATTTGAAAGGCATTCTAAGGTTCAGTGACAAGTCTTATGCTATGATAAAGCCCATCTTCCCAAGGTGAGCATGCATGAAAGATGAAGGAATTTTCCTCAAACATCTGGACAGCTGCAGAAATCAACTATGTCTCAACACCTTTATTGTCTGCAAACCTTGATGGGAAATGCAAACACCCACCAATCACTAGTAGCCTGATTTGGGGCTGGAGTTCTACTTTGTCCACAACTGATGAGGCAGAGCACTTCAGCTCTAGATTCAATTAGTTTGATTTCAGATAATGGTTTTCGCAATTTCAGTGAGATGAAGGCTGTTATTCATAGCTTTTTTTCCTCATGAAAGTAATTGGATATGTAGTAAAATGTGTGTAAAATCCTAGATAACTCAAACTATGGCATGCATACACACACATACACAAACAATAGCTCATGTATGTCATTGGTTGCCAATGATTAAGTTATGCCAATATTAACTGTTTTAGTTTGCCAAAGGGGTGCCAATGCAAAGTACCAGAAATCTGTTGTCTTTATAATGGGGGCTTATTTGGAGTAAAAGTTTACAGTTCTAAGGCCATGACATCCAAATCAAGGCATCAGTAGAGATGCTTTGTCAACAATGTCAGCAACTATTGATCCTGATGTGTTGCCAGGTTGTGAATTAAGATGGCCTTCCATCTCTGCTGAAATTTCAGCCTTCCCTTCCCGGCTCACCATTTCCTCTTGAGTTGCTCCATGGGCCTAGCCTTTTGGGACTTCATGCTTAAATGATCCTCCCTCTTACATGGCAGGATCAAACATGGTGGCTTCCTTTTTTTCTGTCTGTCTGTGTGAGTCCATTTATATCATACCCAGCAAGGGAGCGGACATTCAACCTGAGTCA
>JAQZBX010030215.1:0-26919 GCA_029593785.1 Cabassous unicinctus | reverse complement strand
AAAGAGTGACTTAACTATTCATAATTTATCAAGTGGTTGAATGATGGTTCATAAAATTCAAGGACTGAAACCATCAAGCAGAATGTACCAACATCCATTTTATGCATGCGTGATTACACCCTCACACAATGAAGAAAAACAAAAAGCAGACACTTAAGAGAAATAGGTAATTCCAAAACTTCATGTTTAACTCTCACCACCCTCTTTCCCTTTATATTTATATCTAGTGATGCATAACAATCGTACATGAAGATTGAAGCAGAAATTAGGACCTCAGTAAATAAGGGGGCATTACACCTTACAGCAGTCCAATAAACACATCTCAAGCAGAAATTTAAGTTGTGATTCATTTTTAAACGTTGGACACAGCATCTTTGAAACACGACTAATAAGTATTATCCATGGCTGAACTTCAGTGTACAATACCTGACATAACCAAAATGTTTAAACCATATCTGTTTCATTGAGATATATTAAACAAATGTCTTGTATATCTGATGTCTACATTCCCTGGTCCATGGTATATTCACAGAGATGTGCATTCATATGTTCAATCATTATTAATCCTTTTCAAAGCTCTTTAATAATTTAATAAATAAAGTAAAGCAAGAATAATAAATAAGAAATTATTCACCTCTCAATCCATTTGTTAAAAATGACATACATAGGTGTTTTTCTGGCTGTCCTTGAACAACTTTTTGTTCGTCTATCAGTTTTATTGATATGCGACCCCATAATACATCATGTGGACAAAATAAAAAATGAATGGTTTTTCTAAAGGTGCTGAAAAGGATTTTATTTTAAAATTATGAACTGAAATGAATATTAGATTGGAATAAAAAGTTAATTTTAAAAGGGAGTGTGGGTAAATCGATAATTCAGGGGAGATCTTTTTCCATGATTTCACTGGATGCTTAAAAGGGTCAGGATATTGTTTGAAGGAAACCATTTTTTATTTTTGGGTCATCATTGGCCTGTTCTTGAGTGCAGAGAGATTCTGATGCAGGTATACATATATAAATACCTTCTGTTATGACATTTGTAATTTTTAGAAAGTATTGGTAATAAAATCAAGCTAATTTTTACAAGGAAACAATCCACATATACACAAATGAAAACTGAGGAACGCAGAGTACAAATCACTCCCTGCCTCCAAAATTCTCCTATGGCTTATGAAGTAGCTTGCCACCACTCAGAAAAGAAAAAGGGGCCTGTACGTTCCACAAGGTGACAATGCATGACTCAAATGTCTACAAGATATCATGGGGTTGAGGGATGGTATATAAAAGTCAAGGACCTAATCCATAAAGCAGGGACTACTGCCCTCCATTCGATGCAGGCATGATTATATCCTCCAACAATGAGGAAAAACAAAAGAAAAACCTATTTAGAGAATAGGTAATTCCAAACCTTCATGTTTGACTCTCACTACGGTCTTTCTCTTTTAATACATATTTTCATTGTTGGATATCAATTATACATGAACATACATAAACTTGATGTCTAGAGCAGAAATCATGACCTTAGAATATAAATGGAGTTTGGGATGATGATGTCCACTCCACCTCCAAGTGAGAGAAGGGTTATATCCCATGGATATAGTGGATGGGATTATCCTGCTTGCAGCTGATATGGACTGGAACGGCCTTGGTGATGTTCTGTCATATATTGTGATTCAAGCAATGGAAGAAATTGTAACAGTGAAGTGGAGATGGTGGACACTGGACATTTTCGGGGCAGGGAGGGGAGGGGCAGTTGAAATACAGGGGCTTTATCTGGACTTGGGTGATGTCATGAGTGGCGTTGCAGTGACAGACGTAGGCCATTTTGCATCAGCATATACCACGGAGAAATGTGTGGGAAAGAGGGTGGTCTATGATGTGAAATGTGGTCTATGCTTGGTGGCAAGGCCCCAGGATGTGTATATCCATTGCGGTTGATGTGCCACACTGATGAAGGATGTTGGTGTGGGATGTTGTGGGAGGTGTGGGAGATGGGGAACATGGGAATCCCTGTAATTTCAGAGTAATAATTAGGTAATCTAAGCACCTTAAATATATATATATGTGTATAAAATAACATTTATGTAAGCAAAAAAACACCATACAATTACCATCAAAACAAAACAAATATGTCAAAAAAAAAAAGAATATAAATGGACATAATATTTTACAGGGGTCCCATACTCACATCTCCACAAGAAACTTGAATTTTGTTTCATTTTTTCAAGTTAGCCAGTGCTTGTCTGAAACATGACTAGTGACTATGACCCAAGCCTCGATTTGAATGTATGATTCCTGACATTTCCATGATTTTTAAAACGAATCTGTTTTATTGAGACATACTAAACCAATCCTTTATTTATCCAATGTGTACATTTCCTGGTCCTTGGTATGTTCACAGTGGTGTGCGTTCATCGCTTTATCATTATTAAATGTTTTCCATATCGCTATAATAATTATAATAAAGAAAACCCAGAAGAACAAATGAGAAATTATTCATCTGTCAATCCCTTTGTTGTCACTGTCATGCATAGGTGTTTTTCTGGCCATCCTTGACAAAATAATTTTGTTTATCTTTCAGTTTTATTGATATATGATCTCATACCACATCATGTAGACAAAGTGAACAATGAATGGCTTTTTTAAGCTGTTGAAAAGATCTTCATTTTAAAAGTATGAGCTGAAATGTACATTAGTTTTCAAGAGAATATCAATTTTAAAAGGGAGTTGAAGATTAATTTAGATTAAATATAATCAAAGATAATAAAGTGATAGTATGGCACAAACACCTGTAATGGAAAATAATTAGTCTGAAGTAATGAAAATAATTTACAACAAAATTTTAATTATTATATTCCCATAAAATAATTGGACATTTCAATGTCTAGCAGTGAAATACATTTTTGTTTTACCTTGCAGTTTCCATTGAGTCGTGCATTCTTTCTGAGAAAAAAATGCCATCATTGGAACCTGCACACATCTCATTGGACTAAATTACTACTCAAAGCAAGATCACTAGGAAAACCATAGTATTTCTAACCAGTGGTCCTCAGATGAATGGAATCCAAGGTCAGAGAAACAAATTAGAATAGAATGAGAAAGAATTGACATGTCAAGGAAAATCCAACATTATCAAAGTTCACCGGACACCAGATACATCCCAGATTAAGGCAACGGATTACCTTTCTATGTAACATGAAATCGAACTTTTGCACTGGATTCCAAAAGGGATCGAAGGGGTGGAGCCTGGCATACTATAATCATGGTCATACTGCCATTGCTGACCCAGGAAAAATGGCCACGATTCGTTTCCTAGCAACTGGAATGGCTTGTCTTCTTTCTGCTCCTCCCAAACAGGTTTCTAAGATGGGTAGAGCACAAAGAGTTCTGCAGACTTATTTATTTGGAGCTTGGGGGCATTGAGATTTGGCTGTTTAGAAAAGACAGCAGCAGGAGAGTAGGCACTGCTAAAAATACAAAAAAAAGAGGAGAAAATTAGAATCCTGAAAGAAAGAAACCAAGCGCGAATTCTCTTTTGTAGTGTGGTGTGGTGCTGGTTGAAAATTAGAAGTGAAAGAAAAAATCCACTAGACAACACAAGAATATGTGGAAAAATTTAAAACATAAGAGACTTCAATACAAAGACATCATATACAACCAACTATGCAGCCATGTTCAAGGTAGGGTATGAAAGTGTGTTTTAAACATAAAGTATGAACACTGGCTGGTGGAAATAATGCCATGATATTTTATGATGATTAATAAGGAATATTCCACCATATGTCCTGTGATGCTGGAAGAAAGTGGTTTGAATATTCTGCCAGACTGCATAAATGTTTTGTTCTTTTTTTAGTTTACAAATTCTGTTAAGAAATATATATTAAGAAAAACAATAATGGGGCCAATTGGAGGAAAAATTAGATTTAATTTAGATTAGGAAGACCTATTCCCTCATACAGCCATTTGGTGATTTTAAAATTAAGGGAAAAAAAATTAAGCCCTTGGTAAAATACAGATTTTAAAATAATGGTTAATTATCTATTTTGGTCTACAAATAAATCTTTACTTAGACAGAAAGAATTTTTCCACATAACCTGTTAACGCTAATTGGAAATGAAATTTTTTAACCCTTATAAATAGTAAACTCTTTAAAAATAAGAGGGTTCAAAGAGAAGTGTTCTTGTGGCACGCATATTTTGCATAAATATTTGGACTAGATTTTCTTCCTAATAGTTTTTGAAGTAATATTAAACTACTGTAACTTGGAGAATAATAATGGGAATAAAAGAAATGCTTCTCAGTGATTCCTCCATTTGTGAAAAATCACATTTTAAATCTATAACTCAGAGGAGATCTTTTTACATGACTTCATGATTCTTTTCTGAATGTTTAGAAGCTCTTGGTTTTTTTTCAATGAAGTCATTACTGATTTTCTGGACATTAATGGGATGTTCTCGAATGTAGAGACATTGTGAAGCAGGTATCCATATATAAATAATTGGTCTTATGTCTTCTTGTAATTTTTTAGAAAGTATTGGAAATAAAATCCAACTCATTCTTACAATTCCTGACATCCCCACTATTTTCAAACAAATCTATTATATTGAGACATATTAATCCATATCGTTTTTATCCAAAGTGTCCATTCCATGGCCCTTGGTATATTCACAGTGGAATACATTCATGTCTTCAATCATTATTAAACCCTTTCAATAGCTTTATAATAATTATAATAAAGAAATACCAAAAGAATAAATAAGTAATTATTCATCTCCCAATCCATTTGATGACAATGACAAACAAAGGTGTATTTCTGCCTGTCCTTGAACATCATTTTTGTTTTATCTATCAGATTTATTGTTATATGATTCCATACTATATCATGTGGACAAAGTGAACAATGAATGACTTTATTAAAACTGTTGAAAAGGTCTTTATTTTAAGATTATGGACTGAAACGTATATTAGATTGAAAGGAAATATTAATGTAAAAGGGAGTGTAGGTAAATAGAAAATTCAGAGGTGATATTTTTCCATGATTTCACGAATGTTTACTGAATGATTAGAAGGCTCTGGATTTTGTTTCAAGGAAACTTTTCCTGATTTTTTGGACATCATTGCACTGTCCTAGAGTGCACAGAGACTGTGATGCAGGTATCCATATATAAATACCTGCTCTTATTACAAATTTTAATTTTTTAGAAAGTATTCAACATAAATTCAAACTCATTCTTCCAAAGAAACAGAATCCACACGTACAGAAATGAAACCCAGGAACTCAGAGTACAGATATATTCCAGCCTCTAAATTTCTTCTATGGCTTATGACAGACCTTGGCAACACCCAGAAGAGAAAAAGGAACTTGTTTGGTCCACAAGGTGTAACAGAGTGACTCAACTGTTTACAAGTTATCATGGGGCTGAGGAATGTTTCATATGTCAAGGACCTAATACATCAACACAGTATACCACCCTCCATTCTATGCCTCGTGATTATAGCCTCCAACAAAGAAGAAACACAAAAGAAGACCACTTTAGAGAAATAGATAGTTCCAAAGCTTCATATTTGTCCTTCATCACCCTCTTTTACTTAATATATATTTTTAGTGGTGCATATCAATCATGCATGTACATACATAAACATGAAGTCTAGAGCAGAAATCACAGCCTTAGAAATTAATTGGCATATGAATTTACAGTGGTCCAATCTCCTGCAAAAACATGAATTGTGAATCATTTTTTAAAAATTCACAAGAGCATCTTTGACACACGAGTAAGAACTATTATCCATGACTCAGCTTGGATGTACAATTCCTAATATCCCCACGATTTTTTAACAAATCTGTTTTATTGAGTCATATTAAACCAATATCTTTTTGTCCAATGTGTACATTCCCTGGTCCTTGGTATATTCACAGTGGTGTGCATTCATTGCTTCAATCATTATTAAACCTTTTCAAAGCAAAATATTAATTATAATAAATAAAATATACCAGAAGAATAAGGAAGAAATTATTCATCTCTCAATCCATTTTTTGACAATGTCATAGGTGTTTTTCTGGCTGTCGTTGAACACCTTATTTTTGCTTATTAATCAGTTTTATTGATATGTGATCATACTATTACATTATGTGGACAAAGTGAACAAGAATAGCTTTTTTAAAGATGTTGAAGGGGTCTATATTTTAATATTATTAATTTAAAAATATTAGATTGAGCAAAAATGTCAGTTCAAAAGGGAGTTCAGGTGAATCGATAATTCAGAGGAAAACATTTTCATGATTTCATGATTGTTTACTGAATATTAGAAGGCTCCGGGTTTTGTTTCAAGGAAACCATTACTGAGTTTCTGGATATCAATGGGCTGTTCTTGAGTGCAGAGGGATTGCGCCCTCTGGAGAGCAGAGGAATTGTGATGCAGGTATCCATATATAAATACCTGCTCTTATGAATATACAATTCCTGACATTCCCTCGACTTTTAAAATGAATCTGTTTTATTGAGACATACTAAACCAACATCATATTTATCCACAGTGTACGTTCCCTGGTTCTTGATATATTTTCAGAAGTGTGCATTAATGGTTTAATCATTATTAAATGTTTTCCACATCTCTATAATAATTATAATAAATAAAGAAAAACCAGAAGAACAAACAAGAAATTAATCACCTCTCAATCCCTTTGTTGACAGTGTCATGCATAGGTGTTTTTCTGTCCATCCTTGAGGAAATATTTTTATCTATCGGTTTTATTAATATGAGATCCCATACTACACCATGTACAAAATGAACAATGAATTGGTTTTTTAAAGGTGTTGAAAAAGTGTTTATTTTAAAATTATGAACTAAAACGGATTTTAGTTTGAAAGAAAATGTTCATTTTAAAAGGGAGTGTATGTAAATCGATAATTCAGAAGAGAACTTTTTCCCTGATTTCATGATTGTTTACTGAATATTTAGAAGGATCTGGATTTTGTTTCAAGGAAACAATTCCTGATTTTCTGGACATAATTGGGCTTTTCTCGAGTGAAGAGATACTGTGATGCAGGTGTCCATATACAAATACCTGCTCTTATGACATACTGTAATTTTTTAGAAAGTATAGGAAATAAAATCAAACTCATTCTTATGAAGTGGCACAGTCCATATATACACAAATGAAAACACAGGAACTCAGAGTACAAATAGATCCCAGGCTCCAAATTTCTCCTATGGCATATGAAGGATCTGGCCAACACCCAGAAGTTAAAAAGGGACTAATATGATCCACAAGGTGGCAAAGAGTGACTCAAGTGTTTACAAAATATCATCAGGGAGAGGAATGGTTCATAAATGTGAAGGACCTACTCCATCAAGCAGACTGTATCGCCCTCCATTCTATGCACCGGTGATTAAAGCCTGTATCAATGAAGAACACAAAAAGACCACTTTAGAGAAACAGGTAATCCCAAAGTTTCATATTTGTCTCTCACCATCCTCTTTCTCTTAATATATATTTAAATGATGCATATCAGTCATAGATGAACAAACATAAACTTGAAGCCTAGAGCAGAAATCACAACCTTAAAAAATAAAGGGTCATAACACTTTACAGTGGTACCATCTCCAGGAGAAAATTGAATTGTGATTCATTTTTAAAAATTGGCCAAAGTTTTTCTGAAAAAAAAAAAAAAAAAAGACTAATAACTATAATAAATGACTCAACTTGGGTGAACAATTCCTTATATCCCCACGATTTTTAAATCAAATCTGTTTTATTGAGACATAGTAACCATTATCTTTTTAATCCAATGTGCACAACCCCTGGTCCTTTGTATATTCATAGTGGTGTGCATTCATTTTTTCAATTATTACTAAACCTTTTCAACAGCACTTTAATAATTATAATAAATAAAGATATACCAGAAGAATAAAGGAGAAGTTATCCACCTCGAAATCCATTTGTTGACAATGAAATATGTAGTTATTTATTTGGCTGTCCTTGAGCAACATTGTGTTTATCTATCAGTTTTATTGATATGTGATAACATACTACATCAAGTGGACAAATGAACAATGAATGGTTTTTAAAGCTGCTGAAAAGTTGTTTAATTTAAAATTATGAACTGAAATGGATATTTGATTGAGGAAAATGTTAATTTTAAAGGGAGTACAGATAAATAGATAATACAGAAGTGATATTTTTCCATGATTTCAAGACAGGTTAATAAATGTATAGAAGGCTTCATATTTTGTTTCAGGGAAACCATTCCTGATTTTCAGAAATCATTGTGCTGATCTCGATTAGAGAGAGATTGTGGTGCAGGTATTCATATATAAACCCTGCTCTTATCACATATTGTAATTTTTAAGAAACTATTGGAAATATAATCAAACTCCTTCTTACAGAGAAAGAGAATTCATATACACACAAAAGAAAACCCAGGAATTCAGGGTAAAAGTAGCTTTCATCATCCAAATTTCAATTATGAATTATGAAGGACCTTGCCAACACCCAGAAGGGAAAAAGGGACTTGTAGCATCCACAAGGTGACAAACAGTGACTAAAATGTTTACTAGATTTCATGTGGTAGAGGAATGGTTTATAAAATTCAAGGACCTAATCCATCAAGTAAAGTCTACCTCTCTCCATTCTTTGCACACTTGATGATAGCCACCATAAATGAAGTAACATTATAAAAAGACCACTTTAGAGTACAAATAGTTCCCAGACTCCAAATTTCTCCTATAGCTTATGAAGGTCATCGCCAACTCCCAGAAGAGAAATAGGGACTTGTAGGATACACAAGACCACAAAGCATTACTCAAATGTTTACAAGATATCATGGGGGAGAGGAATGGTTCATAAACATCAAGGACCTAATCCCTCAAGCAGAGTGTACATCCCTCCATTCTATGCACAAGTGATTATAGTCTCCAACAATGAAGAAACACAAAATGGAGACCACTTTAGAGAAATAGGTAATTCCAAAGCTTCATATTTGTCTTTCACCACCCTCTTTCTCTTAATGTATATTTTTTAGTGATGCATATTAGTTATAGATGAACATACATAAACTTGAAGTCTAGAGCAGAAATCATGAGATTTGAAAATAAACAGGCATAACCCCTTACAATGGTCCCATCTCCAGCAGAAACTGAATTGTGATTCATTTTTCAAAATTGGCCAGAGCATCTTTGAACACAACTAACAAATCTTATTCATGGTTTCACTTGGGGGTACAGTTCCTGTCATCCCCACAATTATTAAAAGTCAAATGGGATATTTAGTTGTCATCGAAATGTTTTTCTTTACCTTGCAGTAATGGACACTGAACATGGTAAATATCATTTAAAAGTATTAAATTGTACCGTTTAAATTGTAAACTATAATGTAAACCATTGAAAATTTTTATTTGCTTTATTTTACTATCTGTATAAAAGTTATAACAATGCTAACATTCATTTAAAAAAGCTTTTAGTATGGTGTCTGGTAGGGGGAGGGAGGTTGGGTATGTGGGAGTCTCTAGTATTCCGCGTATGGCTTTCTTCATTGTTGAAGACTATAATCACACGTACATAGAATGGAGGGCGGTACACTCTGCCTCATGTATTAGGTCACTGATTTTGATGAACCTTTCCTCTCCCCCATGATAGCTTTTGAATGTTTGTTTCACTCTTTGTCACCTTGTGAACAATACAAGGTGTTAGGTTGTGATGTAACAATTCTTGAAAATTAAATGAAAATTTGGGAGACACTGGGGAATGAGTGGATGAAGGTTTCATGGTACACTGAACATCTGATTATGCAGTGATAAAAAGGAAAAAAGAATAATTTATTTAAAAAGGAATTTTTTTGTTTATTCCCATATTTTTTGAATGTCCCAATCCGCTAAAAATGTTTTAGTTTTAGTTTTTATTTTCTTACGAGTTTCCTTGTATTTTATCTCTTACATTTAAGATTTTCATTATTATTTCACTTCCCTATTAATTATATTTGGTTATTATATGGTTTTAATGTTCAAGGAAGGTTTAGATCACAGAAGTGTTACAATGGGGGCAGCAGAGGATCATTGGTGGTGGGTGCCTTGGATGGGGGATCAATGGGAATAAGTTCATCTGAATATACATGAAAGATATATAAAATTGTTCAAATGATCAAAGGATGGGTCATGTCACGGTGGTTAAACAATCACTCAATAAATGAGGGAATACTGAATTCCCAGCCTGGGGAGCTCTGCCACATTCTCCAAGGGAGCAGCAACAGTCCCCTGAGTGCAGTGGGACTGTCTGGTAAATGAGGATGCCCCACTGATGGGTTCTTGTTATTGATGACTAGACTTATGAGTCTTTGCTCTTGTAATTGAAATTTAGTCTATTGTTATAGGGTGATTAAGAGTTGCCAACAGACAGCCTCCTTGTTGCTCAAATGTGGCCTCTCTATAAGCCAAACTCAGCATATGAATGCATTACCTTGCCGCCAATGTGGGACATGACTCCCGGGGATGAGCCTCCCTGGCAATGAGGGATTAATACCAAGTTCCAATTGGCAACAGGATTGGAAAAACACCTTGAATAAAAGGGGGCAAATGTAAAGACAAATGGGTTCATGTGGTTAAGAGATTTCAAAGACAGTCGGGAGTTCATCCCAGAAGTAAGGCTTATGCACAGCTCAGTAGGATCTCATAGAACACCAAGGTGGATATCACCCCACACAGAGAGACTCCTGAGGGCTCTGGAGACACCCAGTTCCTATATAAGATGGGATAGACCTAGAGATTGACACCTTAACAATGGGCTCTACTTTGGATTCTGTGCTTCTGAGAGTCACAGAGTTGGACTCAAATAAGGCTTCTCTGCACATGGTCCATCAGTCCCTTCTTTTCAAACCTATATGTGATGCTAGAGTTTGTAGGTGTGCTTCCAGAGATTGGAAACTATGGCCTACCTATATGCCAGCTGTGCCTGGAATCTCAGTGGAGCTGCAATTCCTACTCTACAGCTCAATGGACTCACCCAAGTCACCTGGCAAGTTGATGATTATGGACAACGGCCATCCAAGGGAATGGAGAGAGCCTACAGCTGCAGGAAGGATAATCCCATCCACCCTATCCATGGGATATAAGCACAGTCTCACTTGGAGGTGGAATGGACATCACCATCCCAGTACCCTCAGGATTGGAGTAAGGGCTATGGACAAGAGTTGACTTAATGGTATTCTGTTGTAGACATATGGTGATTCAAGCAATGGAAGAAATTATAACAGTGAGGTGGATCCAGTGGCCACTAGATGCTTTCGGGACAGGGAAGGGAAGGGCAGTTGTAATACAGGGGCATTTTCAGGACTTTGGGGTTGTCCTGAGTGACATTGCAGTGACAGTTATAGGCCATTTTACATCAGCATATACCATGCAGAAATGTGTGGGAGGTAGTGTGGTCTACGACGTGAGCTGTGCTCTATACTTAGTGGCAAAGCTGCAGGGTGTGTATATCCATTGCAAGTGATGTGACACTAATGAAAGATCTTTATATGGAAAGTTATGGGACGTGAGGGAGGTGGGGATCACGGGAATCTCTGTAACTTCTGTGTAATATTTAGGTAATCTAAGCAATTTTTAAGTATGTATGTATATATATATATATATATAAATAACATATATGTAAGCAAATGCACATTTTTGTTGTTGGGTAGTGTGATGTAACTTTGAATTCCAAAAATATAATTGGATCATGCTTGTAAACTGATCTGTTAATCTTGGCATCATTAAGTTATGATTAGGGCATTGACTGGGCCACATAAGTAGGGCATTCAGCCCCACCCCTTGGTGGGTGGGGAATCGAATAGAAAAGGCAAGGGAAAGAAAAGATTTGAAGCAGTTTTTGAGAAGAAGTTTTGATGTTGGAGAATAGGCTCCAGAAGAAGAGAAGCAAGCCATTGGCCTGATAGTCTACAGCTGACCTTGTGGAGGAACCAGAAGAGCTAAGCCCAGAGAGAAATGAAGCCCTGGGAAGAGAGGAACACTGGAAACCTGAACCCTCACAAACTTCGGCAGCTGTCTTACTCCAACACGTGGCAATGAAATTTGGTGAGAAGAAATTTAATGCGTTATGGCCTGGTATCTGTGGATTTCTACCCCAAATAAACACTCTTTATAAAGACCAACCAATTTTTTATATTTCACATTACCACCCCTATGGCTGACTAATACAGAATTTGGTACCGAGGAGTGGGGAAGTGCTTTTGTAATTACAAAAATGTTGGAATGGTTTGATAAATGGGTAAGGGGTACTTTTTGGAAAAATTGTGAAATGCTTGATAGAAAAGTCCTAGATCATTTTGAAGAGACTGTTGATAGTAATATGGATGCTAAAGAGACTATCTATGATGCCTTAGAAGTAAATGATGAAACTATCATTGGGAACTGGAAGAAAGGCGATCCGTGTTTAAAGTTGCAGGGAACTTAGCAAGATTAACTCCTGGTGTTATATGGAAGACAGAATTTGAAAATGGTGAACCTGAGCATTTAGCTGAAAAACTTTCCAAGATAACCTTGGAGAATGTTGCTTGCATTCTCCTTGCAGCTTATAGCAAAATACTAGATGAGTGGATACACTAAGGAAGAACTGAACTTTTGGGCACAAAGGAAACAGAAACTGATTCCAGAACTTCCAAGTTTCTGGAAATCAAATTCCCAGATGAAAATGCCCTATTTGAAAACTTTACTAAACTTGGAACTTGTAAATCAGAATTGAAGATACAGTTATCTCAGAAAGACTTATGGAAAATCTTACTGTCTGATGGCTTGGACCCATGCTTCCTGCATGCTAAACCAACAGAGTTTTTGAGAAAGCTCTATGAACAAAGCCACTGTCATCTTGGACAAAAGAGGACATGGAAAGGAGAGATTGAAGGACAAACAGTTTTAAGGAGAAAACCGTGTAAGCAGAGATCAGGGATTAAGACACCTCCTTGCACCAAGAAAGAAGCCCTACCCTTATGTACAGAGAGGTTGAGTTTTCCCCAGCAGTTGAAGAGGGTGAATGCCCCAAACTGATGTTCTGGGAGAGTTTTGCCACCCCAGGATGCATGTAGGTTGGGGCACATTCCTCAAAGATTAGGGCCACAAGGTCAACACCTCATAGGTCTGAAAGTCATGTACCTGTCCCCCATGGATTCCAGAAGGCCAGGTGGTCAACCCATTGCTCTGAGAGGGTTGAATCTGCATGCTAAATGTTAGGGATGGCCAGGTGGTCAACTCGTTGCTCTGAGAGGGTTGAACCTGTATGCCAATGGTTAGGGGAAATGTGTCTTCACCTCACTGTTCTAGGGAGGTTAAGACTCTAACCCAAAGAATTGGTAAGGTGTTGCAATCACCCCAACACTCTTGGAGGGTGAGGTCTGGAACTTGGCTGACATCCAGATGCTTGATGAGGGTGGAACCAAGAAAATGGCCATTGTGAAACCTGTGGAAAGGGTGGGTTCCCATGTGGTCCCAAGGAGAATTATCCATCTTAAGAATGACTCTCAGATTTTGAAATCAAATGGAGGATGCCATGCAGGTTTACTGAACTGTAGAGGATCTATGACTCATGTATAACATCTCAGTTTCTCCTTATGATATTGAAAATGTTTATCCTTTGTCTTTCCATGTGTGTATTGGAAGCAGTTCAATGGTTTTGTAAGTTTCAGATGTCTATAGCAGGCAGGACTTTGCCCTAAGACAAACTGTATTTATTTAAACTGATTATGATATGATTTTTTACTTGAATTGTTACTGATTTAAAGTTTTTGGAATATTGTAATGTATTTTTGGAATTCAGAGGGAAGACTCTTGCAGTTGCATAGTTTGATGTAATTATGAATTCCAAAAATATAATTGGATCATGCTTGTAAACTGATCTGTTAATCTGAGCATGATTAAGTTATGATTAGGGAATTGACTGGGCCACATAAGTAGGGCTTTCAGACCCACCACTTGGTGGGTGGGGAATCAAATATAAAAGGCAAGGTAAAGGAAAGAGTTGAAGAAGTTTATGAGAAGCCATTTTGATTTTGGAGAAAAGGCCCCAGAAGAAGAGAAGTGAGCCGTTGGCCTGATAGTCTACAGCTGACCTTGTGGAAGAACCAGAGTAGCTAAGCCCGGAGGGAAACACAGATCTGGGAAGAGAGGAACACAAGCCTGAATCCTCACAAACTTCAGCAGCTGTCTTACCTCAACACAAGCCAATGAGCTTTGGTGAGAAGAAACTTAACACTTTACGGCCTGGTATTGGTGGACTACTACCCCAAATAAACACCCATTTTAAAGACCAACCCATTTTTGGTATTTCACATTAGCACCACTTTGGCTGACTAATACACACATATATGCGTATATATTTATATATCATTTTACAAACATTGATTTGTAATTCAAAAAATTTCATATTTACCCACAATAAAAAAAATTAAAAAAAAACAAAAAATAAATCTGTTTTATGGAGACATATTAAATCAATATCTTTTTTACCTATGTGTACATTCCCTGGTCCTTGTAATATTCACAGTGGTGTGCATTCATCTCTTCAATCATTGTTAAATCTTTTCAATAGTTCTATAATATTTATAATAAATACAGATGAAACAGAAGAATAAAGAAGAAATTATTCACCTCTCAATCCATTTGTTGACAATGACATACAAAGGTGTTTTTCTGGTTGTCCTTGACAACATTTTTGTTTATCAATCAGTTTTATTGATATGTGATCCAATACTACATCACATGGACAAAGTGAGTAATGAATGCCATTTTTAAAGATGCTGAAATAGACTTTAATTTAAAATTATGAACAGAAACGGATATTAGATTGAAAGAAAACATTAATTTTAAAAGGGAGTGTAGGTAAATCGATAATTTTGAGGAGATCTTTTTCCATGATTTCACGATTGTTTAATGAATGTTTAGAATGCTCCAGATTTTTTTTTTCAAGGAAAACATTCCTCATTTTCTGGACATCATTGGGCAGTTCTCAAGTGCAGAGAGATTGTGATGCAGTTATCCATATAGAAATACCTGCCCTTATGATATATTTTAATTTTTTTAAATAATGTATTGGAAATAAAATCAATCTCACCCTTGAAAAGAAACCGAATTCACTTACACACAAATGAAAACCCAGGAACTCGGAGTACAAATAACTCCCAGCCTCCAAATTTCTCATATGCTTTATGAAGTGCTATGCCAACAACCAGAAGTTTAAAAGGGACTTGTAGGGCTCACAAGGTGACAAAGAGTGACTCATATATTTACAATATATCATGGGGGTGAGGAATGGTTCATAAATGTCAAGGACCTGATCCATTAAATAAAGTGCCACAGCCATCAATATATGCTCGTGTGATTATAGCCTCCAACAATGAAAAACACAAAAGGGAGACCACTTTAGAGAAATAGGCAATTCCAAAGCTTCATATTTGATTCTCACCACCATTCTTTTCTTAATATATATATTTTAGTGAGGCATATAATCATACATGAACATACATAAACTTGAAGTCTAGAACAGAAATCTCAACCATAGAAAATAAAGGAGCATAACACCTTACAATTGTCTCCTATCCAGCAGAAACTTGAATTGTGATTCATTTTTAAAAATTAGCCAGAGCATTTCTTAAACATGACGAATAACTATTATCCATGGCTATACTAGGGTGTACAATTCCTGACATTCACATGATTTTTAAATCAAATCTGTTTTATTGAGATATATTAAACCAATATGTTTTATCCAATGTGTATATTTCCTGGTCCTTGGTATATTTACAGTGGTGTGCTTTTATCTTTTCAGTCATTATTAAACCTTTCAAAAGCTCTATAATAATTTTTAGAATTAAAGAAAAACAAAAACAAAAAAGAAGAAATTATTCACCTCTTAATCCATTTGTTGACACTGACATATATACGTGATTTTCTGGCAGTCCTAGAAAAATTTTCCTTGTTTACCTAATGGTTTTATTGATATGTGATCCCATACTATCTCAGTGGACAAATTGAGCAATGAATGCCATTTTCAAAGATGTTGAAATAGACTTTAATTTAAAATTATGAAATGAAACAGATATTAGTTTGAAAGAAAATGTTAAATTTGAAAGGGAGTGTAGGTAAATTGGAAATTCTGAGGAGATCATATTCCATGATTTCACGATTGTTTAATGAAGGTTTAGAAGTCTCCAGATTTTGTTTCAAGGAAAACATTCCTGATATTCTGGACATCATAGGGCTGTTCTTGAGTGCATAGAGATGGTGATGCTATTATTCATATATAAATACGTGTTCTTATGGCATATTGGAAGTTTTTAGAAAGTATTGAAAATAAAATCAAACTCATTCTGACAAAGAAACAGAATGCATATACATTCACAAGTGAAAACTCGGGCCCCAGTGTACAAATATTTCCCAGCCTCCAGATTTCTCCTATAGCCTATGAAGGTCCTTGCCAACATCCAAAAGAGAAATAGGGACTTGTAGGGTCCACAAGGCAATATGAGTGACTCAAATGTTTACAAGATATCATGGGGGAGAGGAATAGTTCATAAAACTCAAGGACCTAATCCATCAAGCAGAGAGTACCTCCCTCCATTCTATGCACACGTGATTATAGCTTTAACAATGAAGAAACACAAAAAGGAGACCACTTTATAGAAATAGGTAATTTGAAAGCTTCATATTTGTCTTTCACCACCATCTTTCTCTTAATAAATATTTTTTGTGATGTGTATCTGTCATACATGAACATACGTAATCTTGAAGTCTGGAACATAAATCATATCCTTAGAAAATAAACGGACATAACACTTTACAGTGTTCCCATCTCCAGCAGAAACATGAATTGTGATTCTGTTTTAATAAATTGCCAGAACATTTCTGAAACGACTTATAACTATTTTCCATGAGACTACTCGGTTGTACAATTCCTGATATCCCCGTGATTTTTAAATCATATCTGTTTTATTGATATATATTAAACCAATATCTTTTTTATCCAATGCATACATTCCATGGTCCTTGATATATTCACAGTGGGGTGCATTTATTTCTTCAATCATTATTAAACCTTTTCAATACCGCTATAATAATTATAATAAATAATGAAAAACCATAAGAATAAAGGAGGTATTATTGACCTCTGAATCCATTTGTTGACATTGACCTACTTAAGTGTTACCTAGTTGTCCTTGAACACCTTTTTTGGTTTATCTATAAAGTTTATTGGTATGTAATCCCATATTATATCATGTGGACGAAGTGAAAAATGAATGGCTTTTTAAAAGCTGTTGAAAAGGTCTTTATTTTAAATTTATGAACGGAAAAAGACATTAGATTGAAAGAAAATGTTAATTTAAAAAGGAGTTTAGGTAAATGAACAATTCAGAGGAGAACTTTTTCCATGATTTTACGATTGTTTACTGAATGTTTAGAAGGCTCCAGATTTTGTATCAATGAGAAAATTCCTGATTTTCTGAATATCATTGGGCTTTTCTCGAGTGCAGAGAAGTTGTGATGCATGTATTCATATATAAACACCTGCTTTTATGAAATATTGTAATTTTTAGATATTATTGGAAATAAAATCAAATTCATTCTTACAAAGAAAGAGAATCCACATATACACAAACGAAAAACCAGGAACTCAGGGAACAAATTGCTTCCCCCATCCAAAATTCTCCTATGGATCATGAAGGACCTTGCCAATTCCCAGAAGATGAAAAGGAACTTTTAGTGTCCACAAAGGAACAAAGAGTGACTCAATGTTTATAAGACATCATGGGGAGAGGAATGGTTCATAAAAGTCAAGGACCTAATCTATCAAGCAGAGTTTACCACCCTCCATTCTATGCACGCATGATTATACCCTCCAACAATGAAGAAACACAAAAGGAAGACCACTTTAAAAAATAGGTAATTCCAAAACTTCAAATCTCTATCTCAATACCCTTTTTAACTTATATATATATTTAGTGATGCATATCAAAAATAAATGAAATTGTTTGACAAAAAATGTAAATTTTAAAAGGGAGTGAAATTTACTGGATTTAATATAATCAATGAGAAGAAAGAGATAGTATGGCTCAAACACTTATAAAGGAAAATAATTAGTCTGATAAACTGGAAAGAAATTTTTAAAAATTCTAATTATTATATTATAGGTAGAATATTCTGACATAATAATCTCACAAGACAAGAAATATTTTTTTACCCTGCAATTTCCATTAAGGCATATATTCTTTCTGAGTAAAAAATTCCTCTTTGGTTATTGCTCATATCGCATGGACCCAAATTCTCACACTTAACAAGATCACTACGACAACAATTGTATTTCCAATGAGAGATACTCAGAGCAATGGAATGCAAGGGCTGAAGAAGAAATGAGATTAGAATGAGAAACTACTGTCATCTCAATGGAAAGCCAATATTATCAGAAGTCACCTGAACCCAGATACAACAATTTTAGTCCTGCAGAGTAATTATTTGGAACTCGGGGGCACAGAAGATGGGATATTTGATAAAGGCAGGAGTAGGAGTGTAGGGAATGATAAAAATTGAAAAGAAAGTGAAAAATGGAATCATGGAGAAAAGAAATTGCTCCCTAATTGTCCAAATTTGAATTAACAGGAAAAAAAATCCACTACCCAACACAGGACTATGTAGAAAAATTAAAATGCAAGAGTCTTTAAAACAGACACACCACAAACACACAACTTTGCAAACATGATGGAGCCAGGGCTTGGAAAATAGTTTTGAACATATGATATGGTCTGCGAATAGGGGGGAATAATATCATGATACTTTATCATGATGTAAGAAATATTCTACCATGGTGTCATGTGATGCTTGAAGAAAGTTTTAGGCATATGATGTTTGAGTGCATAAATGTTTTTTTAGCTTACAGATTCTGTTAAAAAATTCTTATTTACAGAAATAAGAAGGGGGCAATTTGGAGGTGAAACCTAGATATAACTCAGATAAGGATGAAACTCACTCATATCCAAATTTGGTGTGTTTAAAAATGAAAAAAATATTTAAAGTGCTTGGTAAAATACAATTTTAAAAAGAATAGTTAAATATCTATTATCATCAAAGAATAAACATTTACTTAGAGAGAAATAATTTTTCCACACACCAGGTCTATTCTAATTGGAAATGAAATTTTAGCCCTTTTAAATAGTAAATTCTTTAAAATTAAGAAGTTTCAGTGATATGACATTTTATGGAATGACTTTGTCAAACAAATTTTGGAAATGGTTTTCTTCCTAATGGTTGATGAAATAATGTTAAACTTCTCTAACTTGGAAAAAAATAATCAAAGGTAACCCAATTTTTCTCTGTGACTCCTCCATTTTTTAATAATCACAAATTTAAATCGATAATTCAGAGGAAATCATTTTACATGACATGATGATTGTTAATGAATGGTTAGTAGGCTCCTGGTTTTGTTTCAAGAAAACCTTTCCTGATTTTCTGGATGCCTTTGTGTCACTCTCCAGTGCAGTGGGATAGTGATGAAGGTATCCATATATATATAAGTGTCCTTATGCCATATTGCAATTTTTAAAGAAAGAATTGGAAATAAAATCAAACTCATTTTTAAAAAGAGGATATTCCACAGATGCAAAAATGCAACGCTGGAACTCAGAATAAATAGCTGCCAAACTCAAAATTTCTCCTATGGCTGGAGAAAGTCTCCCACAGAGGAGAGAAAAGTCACTGGTAAGGTCCATTAGCTGACAAAGAGGGAGTCAACTATTCACAAGATATCATGGGGGAGAGGAATGATTCATAAAATTAAGGAACTAGTCCTTCAAGGAGAATGTACTGCCCTCCATTCTATGCACACGTGAATTCAACAATGAAGAAAAACAGTAAAAGACCACTTAAGAGAAATAGGAAATTACAAAATTTCCTGATTGACTCACAAAAGCCTCTTTCCCTTCATCAATTTTTTAGTAACGGTTGTCATTCATACATGAACATACAAAAACTTGTAGTGAAGAGCAAAACAAATGACCTTAGAAAATAAAGGTGCATAACTCCCTACAGTGCACCTATGCACACACTGCAGGGAAGAAATTGAATTTTGAATCATTTTTAAAATTGGCTAGACCATCATTCAAACATAACTAATAAGTATGAATGCTGCTGCACTTTTGTGTGCTTTTTCTGACAACAATATTTCTTAAAACAAATATTATTCAAAGATATACATTAAACCAATATCCAATTTATCCAATGTGTGCATTACCTGGTGATTGGTGTATTCACAGAGGTGTGCATTGCTCTCTTCATTCATTATTAAACCATTTGAATATTTCTATGATTATTTTAATTAAGAAAGAAAATCCAGATGAACAAAGAAGAAATTATTCATCTCTCAAAACCTTTGTTGACACTGCCATTTACATATGCTTTTGCAGGAGACCTTGAAAATTTTGTCTTGGTTATCTCTCCATTCTATTGATATATGATCACATATCACATTATATGGAGAAACATAGCAATGAATGGCCATCTTAAACTTGTTGAAAATGTCTTTAATATAAAATTATACCCTGAAATGGATATGCTTGACAGAACATGTAAATTTTTAAAGGGAAAGAAATTTGGTTAGATTTAATATAATCAGTGATATGAAAGAGATAATAAGCCACACTTATAAAGGAAAATAATTAGTCTGATATAATGAAAATTAATACAAACAAAATTCTAATTATTTTATTCCAGGAGTAACATTCCGGCATAATAACTTCTAGGCATGAAATAATTTTTTTCATGCAATTTTCATTAAGACATTCATTCTTTCTGAAAAAAAATTCCTCTTTGGTAATTGCCCATATCCCATTAGTACAAATTATCACACATAACAAGATCAAAAGTAAAACCATTGTATATCCAACCATAGATGCTTAGAGGAATGGAATCCAAGGGCAGAGCAAGAAATGAGAATAAAAGGAGAGACTATTGTAATCTCAATGGAGGGCCAGCTTTATCAAAAACACCAGACACCAGATACATCAAATTTTAGTGCTGCAAACTAATAATTTGGAACTTGGGGGCATGAAGGATGGGATCTTTGGAAAAGACAGACTCTGGAGAAAAGACACTGAAAAAAAAATAGAAAAGAAAGAGAAGAATGGAATCCCAGGGAAAAGAAACTGCACTCTAATTTTCAAAATTTGGATGAAATGGAAAAAAAATCCCTTAGCCAATTCTTGACAGTGTGGAAAATTTTAAAAATAAGAGTCTATAAAACAGACACACCAAATACACACAAATTTTCAGACACCTTGAAGGCAGGACTTGAAAAATAGATTTGAACATAGGGTATGGTCTGTGAGTAGGGGGGGGAAATGTCATGATATTTTATTATGATGTAAGCAATATTCCACCATGGTGTCATGTGATGCTTAAGGCAAGTGCTATGCATATGCAGTTTGAGTGCATAAATGTTATGTTAGTTTACAGATTCTGTTAAAAAATGTGTATTTCCAGAAACCAGAATAAGACAGTTTGGAGGTGAAAACTAGATATAAATCATATTATGAAGATAATCTCTCATATACAAATTAGGTGTATTTTAAAAATAAAAAAAAACTTAAATGCTTGATAAAATACAATTTTAAAAGAATGGTTACATATCTATTATCAGCTACTAATAAATCTTTACTTGGATAGAAAGAATTTTTCCACACCTGTCAATAATAATTGAAAATGAAACTTTTTATTCTTTCAAATCGTAAATTCTTTAAAATTAAGAGACTTCAGTGATATGAGTGCAAGGATTGTCTTTTGCACAAAAATTTTTGGAACCGATTTACTTCCTAATAGTTAATGAAATAATATTAAACTACACAATTGCAAAAAATAATAGGAGGAAACCAAATGCTTCTCCTTTATTTTATAATATTTATAAAATAAATTATAATATTATAAATTATAATATTCCTTTATTTTATAATAATCACAAATTTAAATTGATAATTTAGAGGAAATCATATTACATGACTTCATGATTGCTTACAGAATGGTCAGTAGGCTCCAGGATTTGTTTCAAGAAAACCATTTCTGATTTACTGAATATCTTTTTGTCATTCTCCAGTGTACTGGGATTGTGATGTATGCATTTATATATATATATATATAGAAGTGTTCTTATGCCATATTGTAATTTTTAGAAAGAATTGAAATAAAATCAATATCATTCTTACAAAGAAATCAGGATCCACAGATACACACACACAAAATGCTGGAACTAAGAATAAACAAAACTCAAAATTTCCCCTATGGCTTGTGAAAGTTTCGTCCCACACAGGAGAGAAAAGGGATTGATAAGGACCATTAGTTGACAAAGAAGGGTCAACTATTCACAAAATATCATGGCAGAGAGGAATGGTTCATAAAAATAAGCACCTAGTCCTTCAAGCTGAAAATACAGCCCTTCATTCTATGCACACATGACATAGACTCCAACAATGAAGAAAAACCAAAAAAAAGGACCACTTTAGAGAAATGTCTAATTCCAAAATTTCCTGTTTGACTGACACCATTCTCTTCCCTTAAACAATTTTTTAGCGATGGATATCATTCATACATGAACATACACAAAGTTGTAGTGATGAGGAAAACATACTACCTTACAATATAAAGGGGCATAATTCCTTAAAGGGGACCTATGCACACATCTCAAAGAGGAACTTGAATTGTGAGTCATTTTTCAAAACTTGGCCTGGCCGTCTTTCAAACATGTCTATTAAGTTTGAAACCTGCCACAACATTTGTTTACATTTTCAGACATCACGAATATTTTTTTTAAAGAAACCGGTTTCAATGATAAATATTAAAACAATATCCTTTTTACCCAATGTGTGCATTCTATGTTGATTGGTATATTCACAAAGGCCTGCATTCCTCTCTTCAATATCAAACCCATTCATTATTTCAATAATAAATAGAATAAAAAAGAAAATAAAGATGAACAAAGAGGAAATTATTCACCTCTCGAACCCTTTGTTGGCACTGCCATATATAGGTGTTTTTCTTGGTGTACTTGAAAAAATTTTTTGGTTATCCATACATTCCATTGATATATGATCACATATTACATCATGTGGAGAAAGATAAGATGAATGGCCATTTTAAACGTGTTTCAAACGTCTTAATATAAAATTATATACTGAAATGGATATAAGTTTGAGAGAAACTGTAAATTTTAAAAGGGAGTGAAATATGTTTCAATTTAATATAGTCAATAATAAGAAAGAGATAGTATGGCACAAACACTTAAAAATGAAAACAACTGTCAGATATAATGGAAATTACTTAAAACAAAATTCTAATTATTACATTATAGGTAGAACATTCAGACATAATAATCTATCAAGGCATGAAATAATTTTTTTGATCATGAAATTTTCCTTAAGGTATTCATTCTTTCTGTTTAAAAATTTCTTTTTAGGAATTGCCCATATCCCATTGGCAAAAATTCCCACACATAACAAGATCTCTAGGAAAACCATTGAATTTCCAATGAGAGATACTCAGAGCAATGGAATCCAAGGGCAGAGGAAGATATGAGAATAGAATGAGAA
Source organism: Cabassous unicinctus (assembly GCA_029593785.1). Classification (NCBI taxonomy): domain Eukaryota; kingdom Metazoa; phylum Chordata; class Mammalia; order Cingulata; family Chlamyphoridae; genus Cabassous; species Cabassous unicinctus. Next base: position 3,315 of record JAQZBX010030215.1, on the reverse strand, counting down.
ACTATTGTAATCTCATTGGAGAGCCAACATTATCAAAATCACCAGTCACCAGATACAACCCTTTTAGTGCTGCAGAGTAAATATTAGTAACATGGGGGCATGGAGGATGGGGTCTTTATAAAATGCAGCAGCTAAAAATAGAAAAAAAAATGAAAAATGGAATCCTGGAGAAAATAAATTGCACAGTAATTCTCCAAATTTGATTTAAAAGTAAAAAATAGCCCAATGGGCAAAAGAGGACTATGTGGAAAAATTAAAACACAGGTGTCTTTAAAACAGACACACCACATAGACACAACTTTGCATACATTTTGAAGGCAGGGCTTGGAAAATAGTTTTGAACATATGGTATGGTCTGCGGCAAGGGGGGAATAATGTCATGATATTTTATCATGATGTAAGAAATATTCCACCACAGTGTCATGTGATGATGGAAGAAATTTTTGTGAGTATGATGATCGCGTGCATAAATGCACTGTTAGTTTACAGATTCTGTTAAAGAAATGTGCATTTACAAAAACAAGAATGGGGCAATTTGGGAGGTGAAAACTAGATATAACTCAGAATAGGATGGTAGTCTCACGTATAAAAACTTGGTGAATTAAAATAGAAAAAAAAATTAAAAACTCGATATAATACAATTTTAAAAGAATTGTTAAATATCTATTATCATCTAATAAACATTTAGTTAGAGAGAAAATTTTTTCCATGCACCGGGTCAATCCTATTTGCAAATGAATGTTTTGAGCCCTTTTTAAAAATAAATTCTTTAAAATTAAGAGGTTTCAGTGATTTAACTTTGTGTGGAATGCACTTTTCAAATAAATTTTTGGAACAGATTTTCTTCCTAATTTTTGATGAAATAATGTTAAACTACACTTTCTTGGAGAAAGATAATCAGAGGAAAACAAATTCTTATAAGGGATTCCTCCATTTTTAAAAGTCATAAATTTAAATTGATAATTCAGAAGAAATCATTTTACATGAATTCTTGATTGCTTACTGATTGGTTAGGAATCTCATGGTTTTGTTTCAAGGAAATATTTCCTGATTTTCTGGAAATCTTTGTGTTGTTCTCCAGTATAGTGGGATTGTGATGTAGGTATCCATACTTATATAAATATCTTATACCATATTGTAATGTTTTTGAAAGAATTGGAAATAAATTCAAACTCTTTCTTACAAATAAAGTATAATACACAGATACATAAACAAAAAGCTAGAACTCAGAATAAACAGCTCCCAAACTCAAAATATCTCATATGGCTTGTGAAAGTCTCTTCCCAGAGAGGAGAAAAAAATCACTGGTAACGTCCACAAGTTCACAAAAAGGAAGTCAACTATTCTGAAGTTATCAAGGAGTGAGGAATGGTTCATAAAAATAAGGCCTTAGTACATCAAGCAGAATGCACAGCCCTCCATTGTATGCACATGTGATTATAGAATCCAAAAATGAAGAAAAACAATAAAAGGACGACTTTAGAGAAGAAGGTAATTTCAAAATTTCCTGTTTGACTCACACCACCCTCTTTCCCTTTACTAATTTTTAGCGACTGATAGCATTCATACATGAACATACAAAAACTTGTAGTGGAAAGCAAAACACATGACCTTGCAAAATACAGGAGAATAACTCCTTACATTGCACCTATGCACACATCTCAAGGAGGAAATTGAATTGTGAATCATTTTTTAAAACTTTATTGGCCATCTTTCAAACACGATTAATAATTGTGAATGATGCTGCATATTTGTGTGCTTTCTCTGACATCAACAATAATTTTTACAAAAAAGGTTTCAATGATAAATATTAAGCCAATATCCTATTTACCCAAAGAGTTCATTCTGTATTGATTGATATATTCAAAAAGGCGTGTATTCCTCTCTCCAATACTAATCCCATTCAATATTTCTATAATAATTAGAATAAAAAGAAAACACAGGTGAACAAAGAATAAATTATTCACCTCTCAAACGCTTTGTTGACACTGCCATATATATGTGTTTTTCTTGGTGTACTTGAAAAAAATTTTGGTTATCCATCCATTCCATTGATATATGATCACATACTACATCATGTGGAGAAAAGTAGCAATGAATGGCCTTTTTAAACGTGTTGCAAACATCTTTAATATAAAATTATATACTGAAATGGAAATAAGTTTGACAGAATGTAAATTTTAAAACGGAGTGAAATATGGTTAGATTTATTATAGTCAACGAAAAGAAAGAGATAGTATGGCACAAACAGGAAAATAATTCATCTTATATAATGGGAATAAATTAAAACAAAATTCTAATTATTATACTATAGTAGAACATATAGACATACTAATCTCTCAAGGCATGAAACAATTTTTTTTATCATGAAATTTCCCTTAAGGCATTCATTCATTCTGTTTAGAAATTCCTCTTTGGGAATTGCCCATATCCCATTGGCACAAATTCACACACATAACAAGATCAACAGGAAAACCATTGAATTCCAATGAGAGATACTCAAAGCAATGGAATTCAAGGGAAGAGGAAATATGAGAACAGAATGAAAAACTATTGTCTTCTCAATGGAGGGCCAACATTATCAAAAGTCACCCTTCACCAGATACAACACTTTTAGTGCTGCTGAGTAAATATTAGAAACATGGGGTCATGGAGGATGGGGTCTTTGTAAAATGCAGCAGCATGAGAGTAGGCACTGCTAAAAATAGAAAAAAAGAGAAGAATGTAATCCTGGATGAAAGAAATTGCACCCTAATTCTCCAAATTTGAATTAAAAGGAAAAAATCCCACTGGGAAACACAGGAGTAAGTGGAAAAATTAAAACACAGGAATCTTTAAAACAGACACACCACATACACACAACTTTCCAGACATGTTGCAGGCAGGGCTTGGAAAATAGTTTTGAACCTATGGTATTGTCTGTGGCTAGTGGTTAATAATGTCATGATATTTTATCATGATTTAAGCAATATTCCAGCACGGTGTTCTGTGATGCTCGAGGAAAGTTTTGTGAGTAAGATGATAGAGTGCATAAGTGTTTTGTTAGTTTACAAATTCTGTTAAAAAAATGTCTTTTTACAGATGCAAGATTGGGGCAGTTTGGAGGTGAAAACTAGATATATCCCAGATTGGGATTGTAGTCACTCATATAAAAATTTGGTGTTTTTAAAATAAAGTAAAAATTAAAGAACTTGGTATAATACAATTTTCAAAGAATTGTTAAATATCTGTTATCATCTTCTAATAAACCTTTACTTAAAGAGAAAGATTTTTTCCAAGCACCGGGTCAAATCTAATTTCTAATGAAACAGTTTA